>CABFOS010063032.1:3080-17085 GCA_900660315.1 Diretmoides pauciradiatus | reverse complement strand
CGGAAAAAAATAATGATGAAAAAAACAGAGAGAGTAAGGAAAATAATAAAATAATAATCTAAGAGAAAGGGAATTTTGAAATACAGAATAGACTGTAGATAAAGCAGTTGTTAAGCTGTATGCTGTTCTTATGAGTAGAAACAGTAGAAGACGTACAGTGCATGGCAGCCAGCCATAATTAGCAACAGCAACATACTGATGCTACTACTGTCATGGTCCTAGGATCAGTCCCATTACTGTGTAAAGTAAAATAGCAGCTAACTAACAACTTACTTAATACAGTTTTTATAATTATTGTTGTGTTGAATGTGATGTTCAGCACTGCTCAGAGGAGATTAACCATTTAAGCATGTCTGTTCATTACACTTTTAATGGTACTCTTGGGATAGTGACTGTCATTCTGTCTGCAGTGAACAGCACCATAACGAACGTCTCACCGTTTCTTATTAGGCTGTACAAAAAAATACATTATGCCAAGTAAGATTTTACTTTGGTTTTAGGAAAGTGGGAACTGCAATATTTTCTAATCTTTCCAAATAGCTCAGTGAAGATGATAGGGAAGAAGAGGAGCATAACAGTATAGTATACACAGGAGTAGAATTTATGCAGTAACAAAGCATTTCTCAGAGGAAATACCCATTCGACCATAAGGCACTATGATAATTATTTGCTTTGACAGACAACATTCTGAATTTGTAAATTTACATTTAAGTAATTTATTTCATGCTCTTATCCAGTGCAACTTTCAATGAGTGCAACAATAGGAGAATTGATTTGAGGTATATTAGAATTATATCATGTATCATGAACCAATATAATGGGTAAATTATTTATTCTTTGTAAGATTTTAAGATTAAATTTCACTTAATGTCGTTACTAAAAAAATCCAATCAAAAAGTTGGTTCATCTACAAGCTCCTTATACTCTGAAATGATAAAACGTAGTTGTAATGCCAACTTTGCAGATGAAGGAATTCTGTGGCGTGTAGTCCAGCGTTCCCAACATCAAGCACTCTGTAAATGTAAAGAAAATCCTTGTGATTTGTTTCCTCAGACACATGTGTTTAATTGTATTCCAGGTCTCTCCTGTGGTGCTGTGCTTTGTATCCATGGGTGAACATGTTTCATGCTTCTTCAGCCACATCATGCCTCACATTTTCAACTTGTCAACTTCCCTGAGCTGTCCCCTCCACTGGGGACACTGTTGCTTTTAAAACAAGTGCTTGTGCAAGAGCCAGTTCTATAGATGTACAGGACGTGTGTTTTGTTCATTGAGCAATCCAACTGCTCAGCTAAAAACTGTTCCAGCAAAGGGAACGAACACAAATATCAAATTTACTACTTTCAATTAAAAAATGTTTTGCATTAAGTAAAACATTGGAGTGAACTATACAATTATTTCTTGCATTTTCCACAATGTGTGTTATTGAAAATGAACTACTTGTTTATAGACTCCAGCATCAGTCCAATGCATATAGACCTTTTTAAAGAGGCTCAGATGATATTAGGCCTCTGACTGCATATCAAGTTGACCTCAATCAACAAATCACAAATAAAATCAGCCTTTTGTTAACATAAAACATCTGAGGGGAGAATAAATATAAAATGTGTAACAGATGAATTTATTATTCAAGTCTATTATTTACCTATTTAATATATCAGTGTGTCTTGGACAACTTGCTTAAGCATTATCTTTTAAAGGCCCAAAAAATATAGTGTAAACCAAACCACAATTCATTGCATGAATACATTTCCTTGATCACTTTTAACTGCTTACGCAATAGCTAAAATTGGTATAGTGTGAAAACAATATAAAACAAATCAGCCTGTGACTCTGAAACATTAGAGAACTCCTCTGTGTTTCTTCCAACCCCCTAGCCTGCAGTGATCCTTGCTCTTGTGAGATGTTTTTGTCCGATGTGAAGCTTCACAGCTGAGTGGGCCATGGTAGAGCGAGGTGAGTTCAGTTGACCTGTAGGTCACAGAGAGACAATGGCAGCTAGGCTTCTATAGGGAGAACAAAACAGAAACCCCCAGGCTCCTGGCCCCTGTTGTGGGAGGAGTCTGGCTGTGGTAGGCCATTTTGGAAAAAAGGGGGCAGAAGCGGCCTAACATCAGAGGGGATGTTCTGGATCGCAAGTACAGGCTTGAATATCTCAACCAAGTACTGTAAACATAGTGTTTAAAGTTACACATTTCCGCTGGGAATTGCTCTCTCAGTTCACTTCTATAGTCTATAAAGAAACACAAAAACAAAATTTAACACCACATGTGCTGTTGTGCTGTTCTTCTATATGAGCTCAGCTTAGCTTTGTCTGAAATAATAGTGACTATCTTGAAAAAAATACAATGTTTATGCAATTGTGATACCTTTTCTCATACCAATGGATAGAGCTTGCTCTAGTATAGGGGTCGGGGGTTGGGTTTATCAAGGACAGCCATAAGCTGCATGTGACCCCATGGGAAGATGTGAGGTCTACAATCTTCCTAGTCCACCCACCCCCACTTCACCTCCATATGCAGAGGAACTAGTCCCGCCACTATGCTTTGTGTGGGGGGTTGGGGTTCATGACTGAGTGCTCCCACTCACAGCAGTGCTTCACACAGGCCTACCAAGACTAGACAAGAAGAGACCTTCTGCTGTTAGAGTGAGCTGTCTTGACTTATTATTGTTCAACAATCTTGATAAATCTGAAGTATCAGGTGGACGAGTGTGAACTCAAATCAAACACATACCTCTTGCTAGTGTGGAAAACCCCTTTTTGCTCCATCACTATCTGAGGACATTCTAAACTAGTGGATAGGTTTTGACATGAGCTTGCAGTAGAGAGAGACTTCACATTAAATGATTGATATTAAACATATTGAGTAACTTCTGGAAATGAATGCTTGACTTCCATCTCCTCTCTGAAACTATAGATTGAATAAAGGAAGGTGCTTTTTTAAAACAACAGAAACTTCAGTGATGGGGAAGTTGGGGTTAGAGCTTCCCGTTACAGTTGAAAAGCAATGTACTTCATCTCAACGTGGTACAGTATTTAGTTTGCTAGTTCCCTCTACTGGCCAGCTACCATACTGTGCATCACTCATATGTTTGCATTCAGATTCAGATTCAGATTCCAACAGATGTAAACCTGGGATCATGTCACCAGCAGGGATCAGGTCTCTCTCTTCACATTCCTCTTTAAAATGATGTGTCATTTTCAATACATCCACTTGTCTAACACAAATGTGTGTTACTTTTCAACACAATGTATTGCTAGTAACAGTTTGTTACTATAAATAACAACATGTGTTGCACTAAAAAGTAAAAGAAAAGTGTATTGTCCCAAACTGGACACATATATGTTGAAAATGACAGACATTTTAAAGAGCATGGAGATCCTTATAACAACCTACTTTAAGGAGCCATCTCTTCAGCTATCTCAGTTCTGATTAATGAAGTCCTTTAAGTCCTTAAATATTATTTTCAGAACGTAGCAAAGAGTTGAGCCTGTGAAAGCAGATGTGGAACACCAGTGTTGTTTTCACCTATCCAGTATCCTAAGGTAGATGAGTATATACTGTATAGGAGACACAAGATGCAACACATTTATCAAACCACCACTATATTCTTCAGGGGTTTGGTAAGTGAAAGGAAAGTTGGGAATAAATTCAGAGGCCAGCAGGATAGAATCTTAACAGATTTTAGCAACGATTATGGGATTGTTATGAAACTCCAATGCGAATGTATTGTTGAAAACAAACTTCTATCATTTATTTGATCATTTCATTGTAGTACCTCTATATGTGAGCAGTAAATGTGTCAAACTTGCCATTGAAGTAGCACATATTATTATTTAGTTAGGTGAAAATGGCCTTAATGATCTTGTCAAATGATCCTCTATCCTCTACCAGACTATTGTCTGGTAATGCATATGTGTTACACTTCTTGAACAAAGCACAAATTCAAGGCCCCGACCATATCCATCCTAAACATATTGCAACACAAAACACCAACACATTCCACTGGGCACAAATCACTGCGCCTTTAATCATGCAAATTGTGCACAATTGCTAAAATTTCCCTTTTGCTGCTGTCGATTGCACAGATCATCTGGAGCATATTTTGGAACAACCTTTGGCCTAAATTTCACTGTACAGTATTTCAACCATTCTAACATTTCACACATCCAAATTACCTCTATTCTTGAAGGGCTCTGAGAAACTCCAGGTTTAATTAGAAGCAGTAAAAGTGTGGGGTGTGGTTTGGGGGCCCAGAGCCCCAGTTTGTCAGAGGGCCCAGAGTGGTGCAGTACTCCTGCAACCACTGTTCATCTGTTGTGGTATTAATACCAAAATGCATGCTTTATGCCATTAACTACTATGTCTCAACAATATCCAGTCATTTAGTTTTAAAACAGAGAATAATGCACGTTTTGCATGAGTTCTCTGTCAGAATGAAATGTTACACATATCTGTTGAATTAGTTCAATACAATCCAGGTCAATAATGCTTCAAGTCTGTATGTGATTCAAACCTCATAACCATTAAATGTCGGTCCAAAACATTTACATGATTCATAACAACCACATGACTATTCACAACTGCATAAACTCTGAATGCAAGTGGTAATTGTTATTGTATTGAACTGGATTACTATAACAAAACATGACATGCATTAATAGTTTTCAAGGCAAAATGCAAATATATTACTAATAGATTAATGTCAAAATACTAATTACTAATGTGGAAAACAATTGTTTAAATGAGTTTCCCCAAAAATGATTATTTTCGTTATCTTTGTCTTCTTTTGACCTTTTTAAAGTATAACTTGTATCAATTCAATTACAATTATGTACTTAAACTATATAATTCTCATAAAATGAGATTGCTGTTTGTTTGTGTAATTTCTGTTGAATCATCTAATACATCTAATACAATCAAAACCAATGCCATTCATTTTAAGATGTTATCCAAGGGGAAAGCAAAAGCTAAACAAATGAGAACCTTCAACAACAACAACATGCTATCAAAAAACACAGATAATTTTGATTCCAAAGCATAATTCCTTAATGTATTTCTGACATTGAACAGTTCAATCAGTTTTCTATTTCATTTAAATTCAGTGGAATAAGATTTTCATCTGTCATCATCAAGATACAAAACCTGGAGCCATTTCTCTAACACTGATTGATAGATTGACTTTGTGGACTCACATAATGTTTCTTTGAACATTTACATTTTGTGTTAACAACTTCAGATGTAGAGAATGTACCCTAGATAGGCCTACTGCAACAGAGTCCACAAAGCAGTGCTCTAACATTGCTGCACTATGAATCCAGACTACAGTTAGTACACTTAGCTCTAGTTCTATTTTAGTGTAGATTGTAACTTTATTATCAATCATTCACTACTTTCCTCTGAACTTTAAATTATTAAAATGATCTAATTTGGAATGGGATTGTGTAAAACTGAATTAATCTGATACTTATCTGTATGTGTGTGTGTGTAGAGAGAGATAGAGAAACATACACAATTAATTAAACAGATTTCGATATATTATAGATATATAGATGTAGGAAGATAAATTACAAACCTGTCTAGTTTACTTTTAATTTATTTAATCATGAATGGAATAGCAACAGGTTAATTCATCGTTTCATTTGTGGTAAGTTCAGCCAGCACACCTAAAGAATACACTTCTAGAATATATAGTATAGTATCCGTACAACTCAGACGCCATTGTTTTGATCTACACATTTAACCTGTCTTGTGATTTTAAATCTTTTTTTTTTTTTAATTTTCTTTCTATTTTCATTAGTGCACAACTTTAATAGCCTATATATGCTGTGGGCCATACGCCTACTATTGTCACTCTTCCATATATGTGTTTGTGTAATCTTATTGTAAAGGGTGTTGAAAACAGCAGCACTCTTCTATCTCTTTTTTCCCTCTCCTTCTTTGGGATAGGAGGAGGCTGTTTGGTAGATGTGGGTCGGAAGTACCGTAGTTTATGTATGCTAATAGAGGAGTTGGGGGTTGTAGCTAGATATTTACGTTCAGTGGGAGCCGCCCTTCATTCACCCACATGGTTACCAACTGGTCGCCTTCGCGCCACTTTCCTAATCCCTCAATCATTTTTACTCAACCTAGCCGGGGTCTAATTTAACATGCGGTCGGCTCGGATTTTACTTTACATTTCGCTTTCGCCCGCTGGTCAAAAAGTTCTCGGAATAGTTAGGTATTATTTCTCTCTTTGTCGGTAAGAGTACATGGTAGCCCAAGCAAGTGAGCGAAGATGGTGGATTTCGCTGGTGAGTGTCTACTGAGCGCATGTTTATCGGCAAGGAAGTCGATTTCTGATTGTTTTTAATCTTTTGTGTTGCTTTGGGAATTCGTTGCCGGTGTGATTCACGCGTGTTTTACCCGCCTTAACATTGTGTGTATAGAAATATCCAAACATTTAGCCGTAATTGATAGGTTGGCGATAAAAACAGTGTAACGTGAGGCGCATGGCAGCCCCCTCAGCTCCACCATCGAGGGAATGAGGGAGATTTGAAAAGCTGTCCCGAGCTTTCTGCTGCGCTTTAGCAACTAGTTGGAAAACATCTGCCCCCTATTTCCTAATCGTCTCCGTGTTTTGTAGAAGAGCAATCGTCCGAAATGTGGAAAAACTAAAGTTTGTAAATGTAGTTAAATCCGCGGCTCTGTTTCGAGCGCATTGGTGTGTGAGTTAAAGTGCCCCCAGAACAAAGCAGCAGCACATGGGGCAGGGCTAGGCCCCGCGCTTTAGCTGGCTAGCTTAGCCTAGCATAGCCTAGCCACGCTACTTAGACTAGTTATTATGCAAGGTAATACAAACTCAATATGTAGATTCATAAGGAGGACACCCTGACTTTTTTATTATAAAAATGACTTTGCGGGTACAGCCAAACGGGATACATAGACCACGCTTCTGTCTTTTCAAGCCAATGTGTGCTCGGTTGTTGTGGCTAAGCTAACGCTGCTAACGCCAAGTCAGTGTCCTCAAACTCGACTGCACCTTCTGTTAGAAAGCTAGATGTGAACATTAGCTAGCTGCTGTACTGAAAACGCGCTGGCTGCACATTGTGCTGCATTGGATTGATTTCAGGTGAACTGCGGTGAACAGGACGGTGTTTTCATCAGTTTGTAGCCCTCAGCTACCTGCCCAACCAGCTAGCCTCTGCTCCGACATGGACCACAGCCGTGCTTTCTAGCGGGTCCCGGGCTGCGGGTCGCACTATCTCTGCGAAAGGAAGACTGCGTAATTTAAACTTTATTGTGTAATGCTCCGTTTACATTTAATTTGTTTTAGAAGTCATTTATGCTAAAGGTTGGCGCACTTCGAGGCGCCATCTTAAAAGACGATGGGGGAGGGGTGAACAACACTCGGCGAATGTCCCCTCTGCGCATGCGCGCTGCCGTCGCAGGGAACGCGGGCCGCAGGCTGCGCAACTCATTCATGTTTTCTCTTCCAGTGACCTCGTGCTCCTTCAATAAATCACAACATCTTATTCTTTAACGCCAAACCCACAATCTTTAGAAGTAGCCGTGATAATGGTGGCGAAGGGAACTTTGTTTTAGATTTCTTACATAAGTAGCACCCAGCCTATTGGTAAAGTATGTGACTTGTTGCAATGTTGGAACCAAATGGAAACGCATGCTTATCAGTATATTTTGTTTAATTGCAGGCTGCCCGTGAAGTGAAGAAACCAGGACAAAACTGCAGGATGGACTGGTGTTGGTGTGGCTGTATATTTTTGCATGGAAATATAATCTTGCCCTTGGACGTTTGACAAATGCAGCATAGATGATGTAAGTCTTTGTATTGTCAAAGTGCTTACAGTGCAGGTAGTACTATGTAATACCTACTGCAGTGGAGGCACTTATAGCAATACCCTGACAATGATTTGCAATTTCTTTTGATAATATTTCAGTTGAAGTACTGTCTTTGTGCTAAGGTGCATCTAGTGCAGATAGTGAAATAGACTAGCACCTACTGCCCTAAGTGCTCCTTCTGGCATAAAGGGCTGTGATATGCGACCTGACCGCTTTAATTTCTAATTGGGCTTAAATTTCTCGCAGTTCTCTGCTAGTTTTGCATAGTTGCACTACAAGAATAGATGAGTTGTGCAAATCTATGCAAAACTGATGGTGGCCTGCTTGCTCTCCACCTGTTTAGATTATTGCTTTTAAGTGCTGCGTGTCACATCACCCACACCCTGATCCCATAAATATATCCATTTACACTACACTGACACGAGGATTCTTTGCCAGCTCTCATCCAGTGATCTTAAAGTTTCAGCAGTGCTAAAGTGCTTATAGTGCAGGTAGTATTTTTCTCCAATCTACTGCAATGTAAGCACTTGAAGTACTTCTAACTAACTGCTTCTTTTTTTAAGCTCAGACGACCCTAATCACAGGAGGCTTATCGGTTTATCATCGTTCCCGGCCAGTTTTGCTGGTTTGCATTCAGCTTTAACTGATGTTCGCTGTGCAAATCCATGCAAAACTGACTAGGTCAATGACTTCCACGCTGGAACTGGGATTCTATGTCATTTAAGATTGTGTATGATGCCTCATGTCAATTGTATGGTGTGTATTTGTGCGGTCCCTGCTACCATATTACATGAACAGACTTGGATGTGTATCTGATGTTGTAGGTCTTTAGAGCTGTCCCTTTCTATGCAGGTGGGGATGAGTAGCAATGCTGTGTACCTAGAGGTATTGCACTTGTCCCGGCCTGTGTAGGACTGAGGAGATGACCCCGTTTCTTGAGTCAGATAATGTGTGTGTGCTCAAACTACACAGGCTGTTCTAAGCAAATGAATTGTGAAATGTATGTCTGAGCTAAGAAGTATTTAATTCATCACACATTCATGCAATGTACTTTCAAATCTAAATTAAATTGGTGAACTATACCCTTTTTCTCCAGTAATCATTTATTGTCTTCTTATGTCGATTAAATGGGTTAACAATTCCAGAATGTTTTGAAGGTATAAAAGTCACAAGACAAAAGTGCACATCTTTAATAGTATTTGGTATTTTAGTAATTTGTTTATTCCTTAAGTTGTGACTGGTTTTTGAGCTGTTTTCCTTTGAAAAAGTTGAAAAAGCTGGTCAGTCATCTGTTTTTAATGCAAAGTTGAAACAACCCAAAATGAAACAATTTGCCTAAGGTGGATTTTGGTTTATGTATCCCTTCATAGAAGCTATATGCTAATGTGGGTGCACACTTGGCATGTGATACCAATATAGTTAAGGCAACAGCTTTTCACCCCTTTACAACCAGTATATTTTTATTAACACAATGCTACAGTCCTACATGTGCTACATGAGCTACACTACCAGCGATCTATCTTGTTGACCACCTTTGCCACCATATCTAAGGTCAAACATTATGTAACTTATTGCACCCAACTGAGCTTGCATGCTTTAAGTTGAGGCTTCAAATGGAAGTGTGTTCACATGGGATGGATCATGCTGGCAGTGCACTTCATTTCAGATAAGGTGTGGTTTGGGTGGTGTTTGGTATAGGGAGTTAGGTGAGGTTAGAATTTAAAATTAAAGTAGTGGTTCCTATTTCGTTCTATGACCGGGACCCCCAACCACAAGACCACAGGGCCTCATTTGATAAAGGTGTTGTCTCAGGGCTCTGCATCTGAGACTGAGTCTATACTGCAGGTGGGGAGATAACAGGAAAGAATAAAACCTGTGACCAGCGTAGTTGCTGGGGATCCTTGGGTGTCCTTTGACTCCAGTTTGGGAACCACTGCTGTACAAGGCCATATACTAATATACTTACTACTAGCTACTCATATATGGGAGATTACTGCTGAATGAACAATCTATTTGGTAAAACCATCCCAATCCATATACTATGTGGCGATATAACCAAAAACAATGGAAACAAACAGGACTAGGTTCTGAAAAAATAAAATTGTTTTTAATGAGCACGTTTTTGCGTGTTGTCAAATATAACTTATAAATATATAACATCTGAAGTCTGAAATTCACTTGAAGCTTTGTAGTTTCTCGGCGCAACTGACAGAATCAACACAACTACTTTTAATAGTCACATTTGTTTCAGTTGCGTAACTGTCATACGTTTCAGTCGGTCTGGCGTTAAAAAGCTCTGGAATAATCTTTCACTGGAGTCGACGTGACTCGCAGACACCACCATGTTTGTCCACTAGGTGGCGCAGTCGCGCTGCTGGTCGGTGGGGTCCGTCCAGCAGCGGTATTACAGGTATGGTACCGCCTCAGCTCTCCGGCCGACCAACTTGGAGAACATGCTGCGTTCAAACACACCACAGCAACTTTCTGTCTCACTGAATTTGAAGGATCATCTGGATCATCATTTTCCTTAACTACTACACCGCAGCGCCAGAAACACAAAGACCTGAAACCTGAAATGCTGATGGGACTCACCTGAGGAGACCAGTCGAGCCTACAGTCAGACTACATGTATAGAATAAGCTTTGTGGTGTAAAACATTTCTTCCAAAAGGCGTTTTTTTTTGTAAACCGGGATCTTATTATAATGGATGTTCAGTGGATGAACTGCATTGTCTTCCTGTCTTATTGCGCTGGATTAAGTTGTGGAAGCCCAGCCAGCTGCGACGAAGTGCGCAAAGTTTTCCAGCTCAGGCAAATTGGACCGATTAAGTTATTGCCTTTTACCCCCAAACCAGGTATGTTGGACATGTGTAGCTGCGAGATTGTAGTTTACCTTAGAGCCGTGGTGCCACATTTTGCAGCACTAGGTTATGTTCGTCTGATTGATGGGGATTTAACTCATGGAATGAAGAGATTAGCTCAAGGATGATCCACAACCAATCAATAATACAAAATAATATGCAATCGATGTTTTTCTGTTTGTCGCCTCTGCTCGTGAAAGAATCACAGAAAGAGGAATCTGAACATAATATTTCCATTGAATGAAACTGAAAAAGTGAAAAAAAGGAGTCTGACCAATACAATATGTACCTAATGTTCACAGGTAGTTCAAAACATACATTATTCAATCATGACTTGAATACAAACTCAACTAGTGTTTTTAGTCCTGCTGGATTTTACGTAGCTTGAGAATGAGGAGCCAGGGGACCACACATTATTAAACTCTTCAATCATAGGCAGTCTAATAAAAACACTTAACATGAGAGCTGTAACTCCATCTAGTAATTGAGGTAGCATCTTTCTGCAGGGCTCTTCAGTGGAAATATTTATGGTGCTATATGTAGCTGAGTTGTGTGGATAACTCATTGCAAAAGTAAAACTTTCAGAACTGCACTCTTCCAGAGTAATATTAACATCTACTCAGGGCACTATATTTTCAGTGCTATGCCAGATTTATCATGAATGTTTTGAAAAGTATTGATTTTCAGGTTGTTTTCTGCAGATTAGGTGCACTAGATCAACACTACAGGCTATGGGGGAGGGGGATACACCATATATAACATACAATATATAATATATTACCACACCATACTGCTCTAAGAGTTTTAGGAATTCTGGATCTTTGGATGTGGCCATATCACTGCTCACTGTCCCCTTCTTTCTCTTGGAAAAATAAACCGTCAACTGTGTTGACTACCAACCACAAGCTATTCCCTTTTTGCTTCATGACCCCTTTACTCTGCCACTGTGAGGAAACAGATTCGACAGACGGAAAACCCTCAAATACCTCCTAACCCTCTAAATAACCATGTGAGGCCGTCACCACTCCAGCTCTCTAGATGAGCGTTTGCTGCTGGGATTTCAATCTGTACGCTGTTTTCTTTGTGATGTTATAGTTGGAAAGGCACTTTGGTATCTTATTCTCTAACCTTTCTTCATTCTGTTGAATAGATGTCTTTTTGGGGTGTCTCAGTATTCTGAAGCAGTAATAAGCCCTCGGTCAGTATAAAAGCACTTGCTTCTGTTTAATGGCACCTCCGTTGACCTTGCTGGTGACCTCACACAGCTGGATGATCTTTTAAGTTCAAATTCAGACTCATTGCCATAATAGGAAAGATGTAATCAACATATTGGTCAGAATTCAGGTAATGGTAGATGGCTAGTAGTGATATAGATCATTGCGTATGATTTTATAATTTATTGATAAATGTATGTAGGGTTGTGAGAAATAACTTAAAATAACTTCCAGGTTCCAGCGTTTCGAGAGAGCTACTTTCATGTTTTACATCAGCTGTATGATAAGAAGTGCCAAACAGCCAGTTTAGGTCAAAGCACAGCAAGTCAGAAGTCTCTCACCTTGACCAAAAGCTGTGTGTCTGTGGTGTTGAAGAGGAAATACTTCTGGGAAGTATTGGGGTTAAAAAAACGCACGTCCTGGGGCTCTTTCATGTTGTGTTATCTAGAGGAGTTGAATTCCTCAACATGTGCCATCACCGGCTCTGCTCCCTCCGTCCTTACTGAACCTCACAGGGAGCTGATAGTGTCTTTGGCCACAGCTCTTTACACTCTGCCTCAGCATGTCTGAGAAGCCTTTTCAGAGTTTTAGGTCCCTTTTAAGATGTTTTGATTGTCCCCCTATGTGTACAGATTGCTTACATTTGTACGCAGTGGAAAACCTGAGACATCACTTGGCAAGGCGATAACGTTTTGACTCAGATCTGTTCTCAAATCTCGTTGTTTTAGTTCTCTTGCTCCACTAAAGCATGTATTAACTTGTGCCACGCTAGAAGAACATGGCGTTTGTATCCCAAAGCTACTATATTCTATCAACTCCTTTGGCGTTATGTATCAGGGGTGCATTCCTCCATTATGGCTTTGAAACTATCAACTATTTTGGGTCATTCAGACATCTTCCTTCATTCTCTACACGTTATCCTTAGCTAATATTAAGACGTTAAGATTCAGTTTCTCTACCTCCTTAAAGCTTTTAGGGGCCGTGGGGGCTGGAGGAAGGGATAATACAAATAGTCAGGCACACACTCATATTCATACCTATGGGCAATTATGAGTCTCCAATCCACCTGACTTGCATGTCTTTGGAATGTGGGAGGAAACTAGTGCACCCTGAGGAAACCCACGTGAACATGGGGAACCTGGGTCCCTGCTGTGAGGTGACAGAGCCAGAGCCAACCACAGAGCCACCCTGACACTTTACATTATTTTCTTTTTAATTTATTAGTAGCCTTAAAGGGTAACTTGGGGGGTTTTCAACCTGGACCCTATTTACCCATAATTTTGTGGCTAAGTGACTTATGGGGACAACAATTGTTGAAATTGGTCCAGTATTGAGTGAACCGTTAACCATGAAGCGGGCTGCAATGTAACCCTATGGGGCAATTGCGCCCCATCAATGTACGTCCTCTAAAAGTGCGCTTTTGCCACTGACAGACTCAGATTGTTATTATAAGTGTCTGACAACGTTATGGAAAGGATCCCTACATAGAAATACGACTTTTTCTTTACCTTTTGCTTGTCTGGTCTGTTGTTATTGTGTCTAACCAAGTCTCGCTCAAGGAGAAGTCTCGCTCCGAGTTGTTGCAGGAAGACGACGCTGGAAATGTGTTTCTGATCCGGAACGTGATGGCACTGGTGACTCAGCTCACTCGGTTGGGATTTGACACATTTGGGATTGGACACTGTCAAGATGAGGGCCAGGCTGTTGGCACCGCGGAGGGAAGCGTTGTTTTCGGCTGTCCATGTGCGCACGGTCATCGCTCTGTCGGTGATGTTGGAGAGAGTGCCGGCAACAGTTTGTTGTGTTGGAGTACAGAAAACATAGCTTAGTGGTATCTACGTTATCAGACACTTACAATAACAATCTGAGCCTGTCAGTGGCAAAAATTAGGACGTACATTGACAGGGCACAATTGCCCAATTGGGTTACATTGCAGCCGGTGTTGCGGCTAATGGCTCGCTCAACACTTGACCAGTTTCAAAAATTGTTGTACCCATTAGTCACTTAGACAAAATACAATTAAAATAATATAATAATAAATAAAATAAAATAATAAAAAATAATAATAAAATTATGGGAAAATACGGTCC
>CABFOS010063012.1:3224-14298 GCA_900660315.1 Diretmoides pauciradiatus | reverse complement strand
GAGTTCCTGTGTATGTGTGTGTGTGTGTGTGTGTGTGTGTGTGTGTGTGTGTGTGTGTGTGTGTGTGTACGTGAGAGGGAGACTGACGTACCCTGGGACAATCGGGGTTCATTCAGCCGACGTGTCCGTGTTCAGGCATGAGGGAGATTCCTATAGTTCTATAGCAGACTTGGCCTGAGCGCCTCTGGAGTCTGGCGCCTCTCTTTGCAGGAACTGATCACGTTTCAGCCGTTTAGTGCATGAGCCTCGGCTATGAAAATGTAAAGCCCAAGGGGGGAGACACACCTCACCATAAAACAACCAGCCCGGCTGCTGTTGTTGTGGTGCAGCACTTGGATGAGTCACGGAGGAGCAGGCAGTGTTTTACGCACCGATGCTGTAGTTAGTTAGTTGGTCGGGTCAGATTAGACAGAGAAACTATTTCTTTTCCTCATAGGATTTTGACTTCTGTGACTTGTTGTTCAGGTGCGGCGATACGAGTGATGCGCACCGCGAACTCCGGCGTATTGAGTCCTCTCACCGGGATAACCACTAATATTCCATCTAGTTGAAAGAACAGGTGCTGTGGATTGGTTTAACTTGGGATGAAAAGCCGTGATTTATGGTCCATTTATTTCCCCATTTCAGAGCCTCAGATAATGTCAATGTTGATCTTCATTTAGGATTGAGCTTCTGTTTAGTCTAGAGTCGATATTTGCTTCTGCGTCTCCGCACCAGTGACACTATGTGAAGTGGATATCACCAAAATTCGGCAGGCGTTCACCTTCGAGTTTAGAAAGACGGAGAATCTGTTCTGAGTTTAATATTATTCTGATCAGGATCACGAACCACTGTCTCCTCTCGGTGATAAGGATGAGATTAACAGCCGGTAAATTAGGACTGTGGTGTTTCCGCTGCAGCGCTCTCCGCTACCGGGATGTTCACGGGAGAGTGACGCGACATTGGGGGGTCAAGGTCATCATAGGACGTGCGTGTGTATTGGTCCAACGTCTGTCAATTGTTCACATGCGCTGAAGTATGAACACAAAAACAATGAATGCAACAGTGAAATGGAATAAAACGTCCAACATCATTTCCATGTATAGTTGCTCAAAAACTACTGCCATTATTGGGATTTTGGACATTTTGTTGTGTTATATTAGTAATGTAATTACAAATGCGAATGGTTGTTAAAGGAAAGCTCTGTAATGGTTTAAAATTCAGATAACACACACACACACACACACACACACACACACATATTAAATTTGGACTAAATGTCTAAGCAAAACCATGTAGCATCTCATTACATAAAACATCTGTGGAGATACTCTGTGTTTATCACATCTGTGTGTCTGTATGTGTGTTTTCTGTGTCACAAAATATCTGTTGTTAGCAAGGTGCTGGAACAAAACCAAAAAAAGGTGTTTTGTACTTTAATTGGGCCAGAAGTTGGCTGCATAACATCTAGGACTAACTTTTTTACAAACTCAAAAAGAGTTTTTTTTTGTATAGCAGTGGTCTAAAATAGCTCAAACAGTCGGGTAATGTGTGAAATTCATGTATCTTTAATAATAAATCGATATAGATTTGTAGATTAGACCGACCGACCAATCAAAGGCACATGCTTTTATCTTATCAACACCGTGACTCAATCATTCATTCATTCATTCATTCATTCATTCATGCAACCTTTATGTAATTCTCAGGAATACATTGAGGTAGCCCGAACAAACAGATACAGAGTTCTTTACAGGTGGTTCATGGAAAATAAAGATACAACGGTTACCAAGGACGAGGATAAAAACAACAATGAAACATCAGCTCACAGCACCGCCACAGCGACAGCCAAAAATGAATCGAGGCCGAGCACTTCAGCAGAGACTAATGTTACAGCTATCGTTAGCGTCAGGAGCAGTGGACGGGTATGTGACCTGTCACATAGCAGGCGTGGGTTGATGTTCCACTGTGGCTGATTGGCCTATAGTTGTTAGTGAAGCCCACCTGTTATATTCAGATGTCATAACAGAATGACGTGAGTTTGTTGTTGTCGTGTCACAGTACAGTTGGTGTTAGTATTGGTTGGGCACGGGGCTGTATGTTGTCAACACTAACTCCACGTGCCGTGCAAAACAAAATAATGATGTCACAGGTTTACTTTTAGTCGGCAGCTAATACTTGAAACATGCTCCAGCGCGTCTGCTCATAATTGAAGGTGGATTTGGACTATCATTATTAAACTTGCTGTACACATCCGGACTATTCTGGGCATGCTTACACATTTTCCTTAAGCTTCAGGCTGTGAGCATTCTGTGGCTATGTAGGATATTGCAGTCTGCTTTGTCTTGTGGTGGTAGTTTTGAACAATATTTTACTTTTGGAATGGTTACAATTCTGCCATGTTGTAGACAAATTTCATACAAAGTCACACCAGTACATTCACAATTTAATTTTAGTGTGTGGAGTGAACTCTCCATTAACATACTCAGGCACAGTGTATGTGCAGTATATGCTAATATGTGATTCAGTAATGGATGGCATTCAAGTCCAGTTACGTTGTGAACATTTAGAGGGTGCACCTTTCTGTGTGTGTGTGTGTGTGTGTGTGTGAGAGAGAGAGAGACAGAGAGAGAGAGACAGAGAGAGAGAGAGAGATGGATGGATGGATAGATACAGACAGATAGAGAGATTGCATTGGTTGGGTGACAGTCCTTCCTTAATGACAGACATGATAAAGGCCATTCTTGACCTAATGAATTGGTTGTAATGAGGTATCTGAGGGCATCTGACAGCTCACACTGAAGCATTTATTGATGTCCCAAATCCTCCATTTACCTGTTTCTGCTCACTCATTTGCAAGTGTGCGCGCATGTGTGTGCATGTGTCTGTATAGCAGACCACTGTGTTTGAAGAGGCCTTAGCAAAGTCCTTAACAAGGATGATAATAGCAGACTGCTTATTAGGCTCTATCACAACAGACTCTTGCTACGCCCGCATCGGTTTCTCTTTCTTGCTCTTGCTCTCACTCTCTCTTCTTCTCTCTCCCTAACCCTGAAGAGGATATTGCTAGGCTGCTTGATGTGAACAGTGCATCTCTCAGTGTGAGACCTATTATTGTATAGGTTCTACACAGCGGGCAGGTCAGCCTCCTCCTGAATGAAGTCTGCCTACAGTAGCTGAAGCCACATCCGCACACTCTGTAAATGACAGCTGTTTCAGGCCTTTGGCCCTGCGCCAGCTGGCACCGGAAGATCCAGAGGCACTGAATCTCTGTCACCAACTAGACCTGAGCTGTATATAGTGTGAATATGAAGTGTTGTGATGGAGGTTGTTGTTTACCAACAGCCTGAGTTGTTAACATATTATCCGGTGGGCCCATGCTGGAGCCAGAGAAAAGCAGCCTGTTATGCAAGAGCCCTCTTACGTAAGACCTCAGGGCTGAGCATCAGGAAAGGGTAGAGAGAGACAGACAACGCCAGAGAGAGAGAGAGAGATGTTCTAGAATAGAGGGGTTCATCTGAGAGTAATGTGGGTGGGGAGTGTGGAGGAATGTACAGTCTACTCAACTCTTGTGTGTGATATGTTGTGTGGTAGTTGCTTGCTGTTGGGATGCTTGTTTATCTTGTCTGTTGTCTCTGTTTTCTGTCAATCTGCTCGCCCGGTAGTCTGTCTGTTTTGAACTCTGATCTTGCTAGCCTAAATACAAACCCCCGCTGAGGGATGTGCTTATCCCTGCAGTGAGTCTAAGCTGCAGAAGGCTGACCCTCCATCCCTCTGTACCTCCTTCCATTTCTCCCCTCCTTCATCCTCCCATCCTAGTTGGAGCTTTGTACCATTGCAGCGTGGGAACGCTTCTGATAACAAGCAGCCTTGTGTGTGTCTGTGTGTGTGTGTGTGTTTGCAGAGTCATTGATTACACTGGAGAAACAAGATGTTCTCTTTCGTCTTCTTTTTCTATGTGTTTGTGAGCATTTGCGTTTTCCTGTGTATGTTTGTAAGGGTAAAACACGTGAGGTCCTCAGTTCTTTATACTTATGCCATGATGATGCCTCAGTGCTAATAATCCTCAGTAGAGCATCATTGGCTTCATGTGCAGGCCACACACACACACACACACACACACACACACACACACACACACACACACACACACAGCTCCACTGTGGATTCATTGCTGCTCTGCCAAGGGATTTCCCGTGATCAAAGCCAGTCTTTTGTCAGTCCAGGTGTTAAAAAAAGTTTCAACAGAAAGGAGGAGGAGGAGGCTGGAGGGAGAAATTCAGGAAGGATTCAGAGCTTACAACAACGTCGTGGCAGAGCAGGATTATGCTTCTCCAACGCTTACAATGATCCCGCTACCTGTTCCACCTCTTTTATATACAAACTAGTGCATTCAGACAGATTCTGCTGAGGGGTGCAACACCACAACCAGCTAAACACAGATACAGTCCTATGGAGCCATGTTAATTTGTTGATGAATAATAACGAAAGGATAATATCGGAGACTGACGAGTTGGACGAATGGCTGGAAACCATTCAGAGGCGTCAGGCGGGTGTTTTGTTGTGATGGCCGCCACAGCCGATTTTAGAACAAAAGAAGGGGAATGACATGTAGACAAACTTTAAATATGACGTGGGATGCACGATATATGGGTCATCATATCGGTATCGGCCGATAATTACTTAAAAATGCATTATCGTTATCGGACAGATATCAATATGCAGTATCGGTATCGGTCGATATGACCATGGAAATAATCGGTTATCGGATATCGGCCAAAATTTCAATATCGTGCATCCCTAATAGATAGATAGATAGATAGATAGATAGATAGATAGATAGATAGATAGATAGATAGATAGATAGATAGATAGATAGATAGATAGATAGATAGTATAGTAGGGATGCACGATATATCAGTCATCATATCGGTATCGGACGATAATTACTTAAAAATGCATTATCGTTATCGGACAGATTTCAAAATGCGGCATCGGTATCGATATCTGTCGATATGACCATGGAAATAATCGGATATCGGCCAAAATTTCAATATCATGCATCCCTATTTTTCCCCCTTTTCTCCCAATTTGAACATCCTATCCCCCTGCCTAAATGGTCCCGGCCATTGCTCCGCCCCCTCTGTCGGCCTGGGGAGGGTGTAGACTACCACACGCCTCCTCCGATGCCCGTGGAGTCGCCAGCCGCTTCTTTTCAACCTGACAACGAGGAGTTTCATCGGGAGGACGTGTGATAGTCTACCTCTACCCCGTCCAGGGACGTCACTAGGATGCAGAGACACGGGGGGCAAGAGATGTGAGCGAGCAAAGCGCCTGACAGCAAAGTTTGTGCGCAAATCTTTTTGGTATATACTGTATTAGAGCTATAGTACACATATGTCAACAACCAGCAAAGAAGCCAAGATGACAAGTAAAAAGCGACAGACATATTCTCTTCTTCTTTTGTTGATCAAGAGTTACTGTAATGTGTTACTGTAATGTTACTGCAGCTTTTAGACACATCAAAGCTGCATGGGGGGATTTACCTATCAGACTCTGTTCTTCTGCTGAGTTCTTCTGTAGACTGGGACTTAAATGCTATTCATCTGCTTAGAACAGCCACAGATCATGCTAATGTCTAAAGTATTAAAGTATTAAATTCCTCTCTCTCTATTAGATAAGTTGCAGGTCCAAAGAATGTTATTTAATTACACCAATATTGTAGTGTATATTGGTTCAATCAGAAAGTGTGATTTTGCTCAAACCCAAGAGACAGAATTTCAAGGTCATAGTGAAATTTGACAACACAAATATGAACTTGATGAACTCTCAAATACATTTTATTTATTCTGCCAAAGCAAATAGCGCTAGTGAAAAAGCAACAACAAAAATACATCAACAAAAATGCAGTATACATGAAAATGTAGACTAGGCTACCAACTCTGTGTGTTATTTTCCATGTTCAGTGTTCATTTTGATTTGGGGAACAAAATCCCTAAGTGCTTAAAATAGTGTCTGGTTTACTATCACTTACTCAATAACCTAGACTGTATTACTTCTGATACACTCTCAAACACAGCATACTTCTGTCTTTCAAACATTAGTCTACATTATGGATTGTGTTCAAATTAGGTTCATTGGCATCAAAATGAAATGAATGAATGTGAGTATGACACTGATTGAGCGAGTCGTTAGCGGGGTAACAGACTGCATTTTGGGCAATCACGTCCTCGTGCTTGCGTAAAAGTGCTTGTTTTTGCCACTGACCGGCTCAGATTATTGTTATAAGTGTCTGACAACGTTATGGAAAGGATCCTACAGAGAAATAAAACGTTTTCTTTACAATCAATCAATCAATCACATTTTATTTGTATAGCCCTTAATCACCATTACAGTCTCAAAGGGCTTCACAATGCCCAAAGTTTGACACAACACCCCCCAACCTTAGACCCTCAGCAAAGGACAAGGAAAAAATCCCACAAACCAAAAGTGGAAGAAACCTTGGGAGAGACGACTAAGAGAGGCATTTTGCTTCAGCTGGTCTGTTGTTATTATTACCAAGTCTCACTCTGAGTTGGTCCGATCCGGAACGAGATCACAACAAACTGTTGCCGGGCCGGCAAGGCACAACGCGCCGCGGAGGGATCCATGTGTGCGTCGGTCAGTGACAACAGTTTGTTGTGCTGGAGTAAAGAAAGCATAGCGGAAACATCAACGACGCACACACGGGTCCCTCCGCGGTGCCAGTGCCGACAACCTGGTTTGTCAATGCTAATGTAGTGCTAAATAATTTGGCATTATTGGAATTTCTTAACGGCACCCTAAAATAGGCCTAGTGACGTCCATGACCCCGTCCACTGTCTAAATCCTCCACTTTTTTTAGCCTTCTCCATCTCCTTCTGCTTCTCTCCTCTCTACCTTTGGGTTGATTTCACATTTTCTCACCCACGTCTCTTAGCTGGGCAGACCTTCCTCCTCTGGTGCATTGGTTTTCAGTCTGGAGGAGACGGGGAGGAGAGTTTAGGAGACTGGGAGGAGGGAAGTGGGGGGAGACAGAAGAGAGGAAGGAAGACAACGCAGGAATGTAAAGAGAAGACTGAATGTAAAGAGAAGACGGAAAGAAAGGAGAGAAAAGGAAAGTGTCTTCTGGGCTTTGGCTAGATTGCTTTCACCCTGGCTGGGGAGTGTGGGAGGCCACGGTCGAGGTCAGACGGCAGAGTTGATTTGCACCTCCAGTCACACCTGCAGCGTTCCATCAGAAATCCAGAGCGCCGCACACCTGGCCAGACCAGCGCCGTCGCCTTCCATCAGACCTGGCGACAGGATAAACCATCGCCACCTCCTAGAAGACTCTGCGGCAAGCAATTGGATCTCTCTCTCTCTCTCTCTCTCTCTCTCTCTCTCATTCCGGCTCAATGACGATACCTCATTGCTCCTGTCACAGGCTGCTGAACCCTCTTAGAGAAGCCCCTTGTCCAAAAATGTGCCAAATGTAATAAAAGTGTGATAGCACTTGGCTCCCCGTCCGGACCTGGCACCAGTCAGAGCACTGTGGAGGAAATTATGTTTCCAAGTTAAATTGGTTTCCTGGCATGTGATAAGTTAGGGTGAATTTTTAATCCATGACCTCATGAAGATGTCACTCTCGCAGCTGCTATCGTTTCCCCTGTCCTGTCGCCTTTCTCTCGCTCTCTCCTCTCACCATCCAGTCCTTGCCCTATGTCTTTCTTCCGGCTCTTCATATGAAAGGTAAGAGATAGCGGGTGTGGGACACCTTTGCTCCTCAACCAATTACCTCACCGGTGTATAATCCCAGCCAATCTCACCTCTCTTCCCACTCAATCTTTTCCTTCCTGGCTGCGCACACTCCCTCCCTCAACTCCACCTGTGCAATTCTTCTCTTTTTTTCATCCGTTCCCTCCATCCCTCCAGCCCTGTCAAGCTCCACGGCTCACCAATTACCGCAGCAGTAGGTAGCTAACTGCCGCTACCCCCACCGGCATCCATCTCCATGCATGCAGGAGGCATGAAGCTTGGTCCTGACATGACACAGGGTCTTGTCCTATTGCCAGCCTGAGGAAGTCTGATAGACAGGCGCCACTGGGGCTCAATGTAGCTGGTTTTACATGGCTAGCCACTCGCTGGACCTCATACCGGCCTCTCTGTGCCTGTCTGACACCTCAGTTTGAATTCAACCTGCTGAAAGGCCTGTGGACAGGGCTACGAGGTGATGCTGGGGAGAGTTGTAGGGGTTTAAAAGGGTATAATGTGATAGTTTCTAAGTATATTTGGGTATGAAACACGGTCCGGAATAACACCCGCCAAGCGCCAAATGCGGGTAGATTTTCCATTTGCCATGTAAGTTTCGGAAGCCACCCGACACTTTGACGGGTGACTTTTTCTGCAACAAATTATCAGCATTGATAGCAGTTAGCAGTCCACTCATGTCCATAGTTGAGCTTCGGGGTAAATCCAACACTTCTGACACCAGTGTAGTGTTGGGGATTAGCTAGACAGATGGAGAACGGCGAGGAGACGATGTTACCGTTTGATAGCTCAACGGAGCCCAGATTTATTCCCTTGCCGCAGCAACAGTGAACCCAAGGTTGAGGTTTCCCCGGTAAACCGTTGAACACGCTGCTCTCTGAACTCCTCGTTAGCTAGTTCTCCATTAAACATGTCCTGCATCTCTCCCCTCTGCTTGTTGCTTTGTTGCACTGTTCTATACTAGGGATGGGTGATATTCAAATTTTGTTTTTATTCACCACCATAATGTGTTATTATGCAGATTAAATGTAAGTATGATACGCGACACAAAAAGGCATGTGTTTTTCACCTCTTTTTTTGGGCTGGTATAAAAAAAGTTTGGCGGGTAGAAATTTTCATCTACCAGACATTTGGATGGTGAGTTAAAAAGTTAATTTCGGACCCTGGTATGAAATGGAGCAAGCTGAACTTTTAATTAGAGTTTTTATGGTATGATAGAAGTTCCTCTTACTACAGTAGGCTGAGGGGCGATGTTTAGTCCCAAATCTATGATACAAAATGGTCTTTGCAGTATAGTGCAGACTGTCTGTCTGCCTGCAGGATCTCCATTTGCTGTTATCTGATGTACAGAAAATCAAGACACTTTAGCACGGATCTATGTTCTCATGTCGAATGGGAGATTTTTATCCTGCAAATATTAGCGAGAAAGAGAGAGATATTATTGGACAGTATGCTATGATAATATGAAAATAGAAGCAGTGAAATAATTTAAATTCTTGACTGCCATGTGGAAAGATAAGAGCTATGAAAACAAAACTGGCTTATGATGGAATGAATGAGCAGAAATCCTCAGTCTGCTTCTGCTCTACATCCATTTTGTAGTTGAATCTGGCAGCTCTCAGCTCCTAGCAACATCTGCCTATCACCGTCTCTCTGAAGACATTCCTCCACTCGGCTGCTAGGTGCAGAAATGAACGAACGCCAAGGGAACGGATAGCTGAGTTGACTCCTGTGTACCTTCTCAGCCAGAGGTCAGAGGGAGAGGGTGGTGCTGGGAAGGCATTACGGTTCCTGCCATTGAGCGGATATTAAACCCGACATGCACAGCCAGTGGTGAGGCAGCAGACGCTTACCCATTTATCATCAGACATCAGACGGCGACATGCGTGGAGGTCTGATCAACATGCTAACGGGCTCTCACAGACATGCACAGACGTCCTGCTGCTGCCTCCCTCTGCTCTCAGCCAATGAGACGCCGCCAGCTCAGGGGCCAATCAGGACAGTGGGAGCTCTGCTAGATTGTTCAAGGGCTGAGGAGAGGGACTGTGTCAAAGGCGTAACCTATGAGGCAAGGCTGCATTAAAATCCATACCGAGCTGGAACAGCGGCCTGCATACTGATAAGGACACAGGCTTTGTGCTGCCAAGGCCGGCGTGGAGAACGGAGCATTGTTACGTAGCTATCAGCACTCGTGTGTTCCCGATGTAAATATGACAGCGCAACGCATCATGGATGAGAGCGTCAGGCAGAGGAGAGAGGAATAGAGAGATAGAAGAGGGGAGAAAGAGAGAGAAGACACAGTGAGAGATCCCGTTATGCAAGCCTGTTGTGGCTCCAGCGTGGTGATAGGAGCTGGAAGGAGGAGAGAGACTGAGAGGATGGCTATTTATGACAGTGTGTGTGGGCAGACGTAGGCAAGTAACCATATGCTGTTGCTATTTATCCCACTGTGCATTATGTTTGTGCTTTTAAGACCATGCAAATCACTTGTAAATGCAATAAAAAATAATAGATACACTCTCAGTGCTGCGTTTCTCTTCAGCTGGTTAGGAATAGATATGTACAGCGGAACTAGGACATAATGTCTGCGTCAAACAACATGTTGCAACTTATTCTGTGTAGTTGATATGACTTACTTTTTTAAATTTAATTTAATTTGGTTTATTATAAGGATTCCCATTAGCTGACGCCTACACGACCAGCTAGTCTTCCTGGCGTCCAAGACAACATTACAAAATTACATGACAATACTGAAAAAATAAAATTAAAAATAAATATATATTTTAAAAAATAAATAAAAATAATAAAAAATAATCTGGAGCACCAGATTGCACCACACAGACAAGACATAGGTTGCAATACAGGACAATACAATAGTACCAGTAATGTGCAACAAGAAACTATGTGAAAGTGCAACTGCAATTAGTAATGTCACAGGGTCCCGGGTTCAAATCCCGGACGAGCCCCCACTTGTCACAACCCGGCTCAGATGGCCATGACAAAGTGGAGACACACCGTGTTTAAGGTTAACTCAAGATGTTTTAATTTAACCAAAAACGATATTAACATAAGAACAAAAGATCACGTGGGGTGTGGATATCAGTAAGGTGAGCATGAGGTGCATGCTGTGTGAGTGAGTTATGTGTGTGAGTGTGTTGAAAGATGTATCAAAGGAACAGAAGGATAACAAAAGAACCAAGGCTAGCGCATCACCCTCAGGGAATGGTGTCTGCAGGGAGAGAGAGAGAGAGAGAGAGAGAGAGAGAGAGAGAGAGAGAGAGAGAGAGAGGGGGGGAGAGAGAGGGGGGGGGGGAGAGGGGGAGAAGAG
>CABFOS010062988.1:0-12256 GCA_900660315.1 Diretmoides pauciradiatus | reverse complement strand
TTATGATGTATGTTGTAATTTGTTATGTTATGTTATGTTGTTATGTTTGTTATTTGTTATGTATGTTGTAATTTGTTATGTTATGTTGTTATGTTTGTTATTTGTTATGTATGTTGTAATTTGTTATGTTATGTTGTTGTTTGTTATTTGTTATGTATGTTGTAATTTGTTATGTTATGTTGTTATGTTTGTTATTTGTTATGTATGTTGTAATTTGTTATGTTATGTTATGTTGTTATGTATGTTATTTGTTATGTATGTTGTAATTTGTTATGTTATTATGTATGTTATTTGTTATGTATGTTGTAATTTGTTATGTTATGTTGTTATGTATGTTATTTGTTATGTATGTTGTAATTTGTTATGTTATTATGTATGTTATTTGTTATGTATGTTGTAATTTGTTATGTTATGTTGTTGTTTGTTATTTGTTATGTATGTTGTAATTTGTTATGTTATGTTGTTATGTTTGTTATTTGTTATGTATGTTGTAATTTGTTATGTTATGTTATGTTGTTATGTTTGTTATTTGTTATGTATGTTGTAATTTGTTTTAATAGCAATTGGGAAGCCTTGTATTAGTTGCATATTCGAAATAAATAAAAAATTAATAAATAAAAAAATTCAAAATAATAGTTTGACTGTTCTCAATTGATAGTAAGACCATTGAATTAAAAAAAAGAAGTGTTTTTATTGTTCACTACAACAAAGCTGCAGTTTTACGTGACTGAAAAGACGCCTTATACAAAAGAAAGCAGATGTTAATAAGAGTGTAATTAGATGTGGTATAGTAGGCCTGAAGTCTCTATCAGCCGTTATGATGTGACATGTGTTCAACCTCCCACTGAGGACACTTTTTATACCATCGGATCATCACTCATACGAGCACAACTCGATCCGGATACTCAACATTTGTCTGTTTACAGAGAAACGGACGGTGGATCAGCCAAAGAAGAGACTGAAGAGCTAAAAAGCCCACTCTCCCTACCCGGAAACACACCGCGGGCCGGAAAGGACCGAGGTGAAGTGAGCACACGTCACTCACTTTCCCCCCCAAAAACATATTACCACGGACCCTCAAAAACAATCCGCCCGACGAAACGTTTACTAAACTATGCACTGCTGAAGCGGATTGTTGTGGTCAGATGGAGACAGGAGACGGTGGCTTCCGGTGGCCGTGATTTGGAGTGAGAGGAGTGAGCAGAGGAGTGAGAGAGGAGTGAGCGTCCTGGAGCTCAGCATCATGAAAATGGCTCTGGCTAACGAGTGGAGCGCAGCACGCAGACATGGAGGCGGCTGGTAGCTGAGCAGATGGTAGCTAGCTGGACGTGAGAAGGCGGGACAGAGGCCTCATCCCTCCGCCTAAGGTCTGCCACTGGATGCCGAGGTAAACATTAGCTCAATATACAGATATACATAACGTTAGCAGGCATGCATTATAAACATAGTGCTATAGTGAATGTGTTGGCTAGCGTTAGCTGTAGCGGCTTGTGTGCGTGTGTTTTTCTTCCCTTCGACATAAAATAGCAAAACGCGCTGAGACCGTAGAAAATAAAGAGGAGAACCGTGAAGTTTTTGCATGCAACCGCGTGTTTACGGTGGCCAATGCACGGCGAGTGCCCGTGTTATTACGGCTGTGCTGGTGATGTTTACATTGTGCAGTGGGTGTAATTCTCATGTCTGTCCCTTCTTCACAGGATCACTGATTTACATTACAATGAGAAGCGATCAAACATGCGATAGATTGGAGCTGACTCCCGTAATGCCCCCCACATCTTCCGTTAAGGGACACGGTAAGACCATAAAGAGGTGAGCAACATGAGATGCTAAGTTACTGATCAGGACTGAGGCCAATTCACTTTTAGCTCGGACAGTTGTCGAGTAATGGGGAACCGAAATGTAACAATTCGTCAAAAGCAATTTGTCAAAATCCACATAGAGAATGTGTGTGTTTTGAGTAGTTAAGAAAATTCATTTTCTATATTTGACTAAATATCAATCAATCAATCAAATTTTATTTGTATAGCCCTTAATCACCATTACAGTCTCAAAGGGCTTCACAATGCCCAAAGTTTGACACAACACCCCCCAACCTTAGACCCTCAGCAAAGGACAAGGAAAAACTTGAAACTATGAAATTAATTAATCCCCACCCTTCAGTTGTTCATCTGTTAGGACGTGAAAGGAATGAGATTTTCTTTCCTTTCATTTAATTAGATGAATTTGTGATGTTGGTGGTGGGGATGGGAGACATGGATAATAGCCAGTCATACTTTTGACCTCTTTTATGGTCCTACACACAGACCTATTCCATTGAAAACCTATATTGTACTACCTATTCAAAAAAGCTGTTTGCCTCTAGCAGCAACAGCAGCTGGGAATAAATAAACTAACACTAAATCTGATCTGACAAACTGAAAATGAACTGAAAATGTGGTTTGCCGGAATAGAAAAGGTCAGATAAGACCTAAATGAAATGTTTGGGACACCGCAAGTAGTTGGATGAATTTTTTTTCATCCAAAATATACACCACTGTCACTTGTGGCCAGAAATGAGTTCTCCTCTCTCTAATCTTTGATGCCACACTGATGAATATCTTCATAGAGAATGACATTGACACGCTGGATAAGATGACTGGCAATACCCCAATGAATTCTGCTAACTTACTTTATGTATCTCAGAACTGATTGCAATACTGTAAGACATAAAGATAAGATAAGATGGCCAATCTCCCTTTCCCCTTTCCTTCACTAAGACAATGAAAAACTTACTCTGTAGGTTCCTAACTGTAGGAGAGTGCTGTTCATGTGTGTAAACCCTGATTAGACTATCTTTGGCTAGGCCATAAGAAAAACATGGGTCAAATCTTAAACTGACCATTTACATTTTCATACCTTGGAAACCTGTGATGCATTATACTGTAACTGACATGGAAGAGAAATATTTTTTCACAGGGTCTATTGAATGCGATGCTGCTACAACTCTATTCTTTCTGTTTATCAGTAAATTAATATTTTATACTGACCGAGATCCCCAAGCATAAATATACATAGATATACAACTAAGAAGACAGGATACAGTGTGAGGTGGATTACAGCACTGCTAGAGCAGATGAGGGTTATGGGGATAGGAAGCACAATATAATATCTTGCCATATATGGGGTCTACCACCACAGTAGCTCTGTTAAATAACCTCCTTTCACTATTAACTCCCTGTGCTTTGTAGCAGAGGTTAATCTGAGCTTCCCTGCAGCTCTTCATTATCTTAAATTAGCATGTCCATCCACATGATGTGCTAAATGCACTTTAATAATGTTTAAAGTAACTTTTTCCTCCATAGCAAATATGAAAGGTGAATCTAATGTTAGACAACACAAGCATAATAAACCAAGCTAACATCAAAAGTCTTACTAAAATCCAACAGAACCACCTCAGGGTATGTGATTATAAAGTCGTTCTCAAGTGTAAGGTAACTTTTGTATTTTATTTTATTTTTTTACTAAAAGATATTGAAATTCTGTAAAATTAAATGGAATATGATGAGTTAATAAATAAAATAATCAACTAAAATGCAAAATGTTAAGCTATTCTGCTAAATTTGGCGGCATCTCACTGGTGGCGTGTGCTAATTTCCCACCCTGGTTGGCATACTTGAATTTGTAATTATAATTTTCAGAGGCATAAATTAAAATGACCATACTACACAATGTAGGCCACTTCATTTGTTAAAATGACTTATCTCTCATACTTACTCTTTGATTCTGTTATTGTTCAAATGATTTCATAATACAGACTTCAGTGAATGTTATAAATGTAGATATTTCGAATCACCTGTGAAGAATGGATGGGACGCCTACTAATAGGTTCAAAGGTGGCTTATAGAAATAATAATATAATCTATTTCAATATCAATAGTTAGAATTGAAAGCTAGGGACAGTAAATACAAACATTTTCTTCAAAATGATTCTCCTGTTCCCTTCTATGATTTCTTTTCTTTCCCGAATTTTGTCTTCTTCAGTTATAGGAACCTCTTTGCTGAACAGGGATGAGGAATCTTGCCTGAATGAAGGAAAACAATGAATGTCAACACAGTAACTATCAAAGGAAACAAGGAGATGTCATTTGAACTACTTCTCAATAAAAACTATTCTTTGCAATTTTGAAATACGTTGGAGTCCATCTCTAAATCAAAAACATCCCTTTACCCTTCATCATAAACATCTCTCACTACGGGTCCCCTCTCCTTTTGGATGGAGAGCGGGGGCAGTGGACGATCAGGAGGAAGTAGCAGCAGTCGAAGCCGATCAGGAGGGAGTAGCAGCAGTGTTATTGGAAGGAATTTAGATTCAAGAGATTCAAGCAGTTCCAGAGGAAGTAGTAGCATAACATCACCCTTAGGGCGAAGTTCATCTGTCAGCAGTGGTGGGATCATTGTTGCCGCTCCCAGCGCTGGAGGTGTGGCCCCTGCACCCCCATGTGCTAGTGAGTGGGAAATGTTCCAATTTGGAAAATACAATTTGGACATTATAGAAATGTTAAGTGGGCACCAGGCCCACCAGTTCAAAGGCCTTGGTTTAGATCGACAATTACAGCATCAACAGCAAGTGCAACTTCACCAGCATCAACTCCAGCAACAGCAGCAACAACAGGCAGAGTCGTCTGGAGCTCTTCTGTCTGGGTTAGGCTTGGGCCCCCTCCAGGGGTCTAGAAGTAACGCCTTTTCTGATTCTGCCTCCATTTTTGCCAAGATGAGTGCCCCTCCTCCCCCACCTCTTCAACAACAGCCTTCCTCATCCCAGAGCTCACGCTCAAAGTCAAGCAAGATGAGTAGCAGCAGTTCAAGTCATTCTTCAGGCTACCCACAGTTCCTCCGCTCCTTCCACCCATCTGAGGCAGCACTAGCACAGGAGCAGTTACACCCAGGCGTTGGCCGCTTTGAGCACTTTGCTGGGGGAAGTAGCAGTAGTGGCAGTGCTGGGGGATTAGGGGGATTAGTAACATCTGCACCTCCACCTCCTCCACCCCTGCATCCTGGCCTTTCTGTCCCTCAAGCTTCACCTGGCCCCCCCTCTTCTTCTCCTTCCCCTTCAAGCTCTGTGGCTACCTCCAACAACCCGCCTAGCAGCAGCGCAGTCAGCTCACTGGGGCACCAGCTGGTTGGAGCCCAGTCTGATGCACGGAGCCTTCATCAACAATTCAGTTGCATGTTAGCTGCTAATCAGTATTTCCTCTCTGGGGTGCCTGCCAATGCTAGTCTAGAGCAATTTCTGGTTCAACAGGGAACCCACAATCACTTAGGGATTGGTTTAAGTCAGACAGGTGGGGAGTCCAGTACTAGCCTTGCTCCGCCTCCAGCTTTGCATTCTTCTCACACACATGGCCACTCCACTTCCCAACCACAGCAGCCTCCACAGCAGCAACAGCTACCACCCCATACCCTGTCTCATCCTCATTCTCATCCTCATCACCCGCTCCACCCAGGCTCCCAGCCCTCTTCCCTGGGTGGTTTTGACTTCCAGGGCATCCCTGTCCTCTCATCTAATCAAATAGCTTCTCTAATGCAACAGGAAGCAGGTTTGCCCCTTCCTCTGCCACTTCATTTATCTTTGTCAAAGGACGATGGTAAAGGGGAAAGCAGTGGAGGTGGAAGTAGCAGCAGCAGTAGGAGGAAGAAAGCTATGGCTGGCTATTTGCCACAGAGAAAATCTGAAAGCAGTAGTAATAGCAGCAGTAGCCATGGCCACAGCAGCCACAGTGGGAATCCCAACACTAGCAGTAGTGGAGGAGGGCTTAGCCATGGTCAGCCCCCAGCGTTAATAGGAGGTGGGGTTGGTATGTCAGGTATGGGAGGGGACCCATCATCCCTCCTTGCCTCATCATCTTCATCCTCATCAGTGGTTTCTTCCTCTTCCTCCTCTGCTCCCTCTTCCACTGCCACCTCAGTCTTGGTTACTAATGATTCTCACGTTTCTAAACCTGATAATCAGAGCTCCATGCAACCCAACCCCGCACAGCCTGATGCTGAGCCGCAATATAACTGCGGAGAGTGTGGCAAAACCTTCACTCACCTGTCAAGCCTTCGCAGGCATATGCGCATGCATGAGCCAACAGCAGCAGGCACAAGCAATAGTTCCATAACTGGCCCAAACCCAATTCACATCAAAACACAATCTGACCCAAGCCTTCCCCATTCCACCCAAGATACTTCCCAGCCCTCATCCAATTCCTGTCCTAGCCCAGATAAAATCTTCAATTGTTCTGATTGTGGCAAAGGCTTTAAGAAAAAAGGGCACCTTCTGCAACATGGTGTAATACACTCTGCAGCCCGCCCATATGGCTGCTCCACCTGCTCTAGGGCTTTCAATCGTAGGGAGTCACTGACACGCCATGAGAAGATTCACGAGGAAAAGCCATTCCGATGCCCAGCCTGTGGTCGTTCCTTCCGTGAGAGCACCTCTCTACTCAACCATGCTGCCTCAGGCACCTGCGGCAAGCCAGGTAGGGGACCCAAACAACGGGGCAGCAAGACAGAAACTGATGGGGAGGACAGAGTGGGGGGAGGGGGTGGAGGGGGGAATTATCAGAGCGATAGAGGGGTAATTTATGGGAAAACTGAGGAGGAAGATGGTGTGATCATTGTTGGGGAAGGTGAACCAAAATCAGGTTTAGGGTGTGATGGTCTATTTCAGTCTGGAAGGGGAGGGAATTCTAATGACAGGGACAGATCAGATGGTAAATACCCCACTGACTACTCTCGGAATCGTTACACAGGCTACCACGATGACCACCGTTCTCAAGGTAACCCATCTCCATGCTACTCTGGTGCCTCCCCCTGTGGAAGTGGCATGGCGGGCCCAGCTCTGAGAAAGGCACCTTTGGCCCCAACACTGCATCCTCACCCACAGGGTCAAAACCAACATCACCATCCGCAGCAACAGCAACACCTGCCCCTTTCCTCTCTGCTGGATGACTCGGAGGATGATGTCACCAGCTCTGTCAATAATGCTATCTCTGCTATAACAGCAGCAAATAGCAGTGGGAACAGAGGGGATGATAGGGGAGATATAATAGGGGGGCTGTTAGGGGGTCTCGGGTTAGGCCATCTGGGCTCACCTTCATCAACATCTGGTATGGACAAGACTTTCAGAGGTGAGGGGAACCAGGAGGCTATGAGTAGTCACCCACAGAACCCTGCGGCCAAACCAAAACGTCCCCGCAAACCCAGGGCTAAGAAAGATCCGGCAGCTGGTGGACAGCCCCCCAAACGCAGGCAATACACCCCTAGACCTGGGCCCACTGGGCTTCCACGCCCCTATCTCTGCAGTGTCTGCGGTAAGGGATTTGCACGTCGCGAGACCCTACGTAGACATGACCGCGTCCATACTGGAGAAAAGCCTCACCATTGTACTGTTTGTGGAAAGTATTTCAGAGAGGCCTTTCACCTCAGCAAGCATCAAACAGTTCACTCTGGGGCAAAGAATTACAAATGCAGCATCTGTGGGAAAGAGTTTGGTTACTCACAGAGCCTCAGGAGGCACAGTAAACTCCATCAGAAGGGGGAGCTCGTAGAAGTGCCCACAACACCAGCTGGGGAGAATCTCAACAGCTTTAACCCAAACCCTCAATGTAGCGTGGCCCAAGACAGGAGCCAGGACCAAGCAAACACCTCATCTTATTACGCATATCCTCAAGATGTCAAGCCTCAAGACACCGAAACACAGCCCCCACCCCGACTTTACACCTGTGCTATATGTTGGAAGTCCTTCCGCCATCACTTCCATCTGACTGCCCATCACCAGACGGTTCATGAAGGTGGGGGTGAAAAGCTCTTCTCCTGTGATGTATGTGGGAAAGCCTTTGCTTATTCCAATAGCCTCACTCGACATCGGCAATCGCAGCATGGCCTGACCCGCACTGAACAGTCGAACCCAGAAGAAGGTGGCAGTGTGTCAGCAGACAACAGAGGCGGGGGTGACGTCGGTCAATCTGCATCAGAGAGTGAGGCTGCCACCAATGCCCTGTTACAGATGGCTCCTTCCACTGAAGGCCATGGAGGGCAGAGTCATAGTGTAGTCACTCATAGTCACCAACAGGCTGCCCCACAGCCACCATCTGGTTACTCTCCCCTCTTTTATGATGCTGCAGCAGCCCAATCCTCAAATGCCCCGCCTTACTCACAGCCTCTGCCCCCAAACTCCACAATCATGCCCCCCCAGCACCAGCATTCCCCAGCAGGGGTGAAAGGGGAGCATATTTATCCAGCAGGGTCCCGAAGTCGCACACTTCATACCACAGCCCCGTTCCAGCCCCTTACAGAGCTGCCCTCCACTGAACATCATCATCTTCATCATCATCACTCGCATCTTCATCATCACCTTCATCATCATCAGTCGAGTGCCCAGTGCCACCAACACCGCGACCAGAGCATCCAGTTATCACCTGATGAAATGAGGCGGCACAAGAAGAAGAAAAAAAAGTCCGACAGGAGAGAAGGGAGGGGGAACAATTGGGGATCCTCAGATTTAGTCAGATTTGATGTAAACAAAAGGAAGAGAAAGACGAGTAGTTTAATAAGAAGGCAGTTAAAGAAGAAAAAACAAGGCTCTCTTCTTTTGAAAATTAGGCGAGGGGGGGGACCGGGAGGGGGTGGGTATAAGCTAGTTAACACCGGTGGGATGAAGTTGCAGATCCTATCGTCACTCAAAGTCCCTGTAAAACGTTTCGGCTGCCCTATGTGCCCCAATTCAATGTTTTCCCGCCAAGCGGGGCTGCTTGTTCACCTGGCAGTTAAACACCCGCAAAGAGTCTTGAGCCCCCAGGAGCGACTAAGGTGCAGTGTATGTGGGAAGCAGTCTCACAGGCTGTTGGCGGCCTTCATCCACCGGGCTTCCCATCGAGCCAGAGGGTCTTTTTCTTGCCGACGCTGTTCTGCTCGCTTCTGGAATGCTACACTCCTCCAAAGGCACAAAGTGTCCTGTCGTCGCAGGGCCAAAGGACTGCAGCGAGGAGCTACTGTCAGCCTGAAGCTGTCAAAGAGGATGGGAGATAGAAAGAGCAGAGAGGATCAGGGGGAGATGTCATCCCTACAGGGAGTGTACAGATACTGAGCATCCTGGTATCTGTAAGAGAGGTATACAAAAGGAATATTTTACTTCTAAAATGGGACGATGAGAAGAAAAGGGACTTAAAAAGGCATCAGATGCCTTTAGGAGAATTTGCCTGGTGTCTGCATTGACATCTACTCTGCTGACTATTAGAATGAGCGTGTTAAAAACTACTGTAGAGCATCCTATAAAAGTTTCACCTGAAACTCTTCCAAATTGTATTGGAAGATGTTTCAAAGACATGACTGTTTCCATAGGATCATTAACCCCTTAAGTGCATTGACACTATGCTTGGCTGACACTGTGCAGTTACTAGACAAGTTTAGGTGACATGACCTGCTAATGTATCTCTTTTCCCCATATCCTCACTAGCATCCCTGCTACACTTCTTGCTGTATGATAAATGTCTGCTGTGTACTTTGTCTTGTTGTTCATTTAGAGGATCTCTAAGGATTTTAAAAAAACATGTAAAGTGCATTTATTAGGAGTAGGGACATGGGGACAAAGATATTTGTTGATAGTTTGTCAGTGCATGTTTGTTCTCTGGTCAGTTTCTTGCTGAGGTTGTGAATTCACTCCTACAGTATGTGATGGTTTATTCAGTATATCCCCAATGGTTATTAGTGTAAACTTTATTTGAAAGTTGCTAAATATTCCCGAGTGATTTGATCACATATAGAAAAAAATTGACAACATTTCTAGTAATAAGCTATTCAAGGATTCCTCTCCTGCCAAAATGAAGAAACTTACGAAAAGCCTTGCTTATCATGTTCACTTTACTTCATTTATTTGAGATATTATTCATAGCTTTTATACCAAGAGATTGAATACAGGTTAAACAAGTGGACTGTAACACTTGTTTAGCTCATGTTATTTGTATGCTCTTTTTAGCAGTGATGATTTCTACTTCACAGTGCATTAATGACGAGGACCTATCATCATAGAAGCAAATGTATTACATGTATTTATGTGTAACCCAATCAGCCTACATGCCAATCTTATACTTAACCCCTTCTATCTTTTACTCTTTTTGCTGAGTTGCAATCATGTTGTTACCCTGTCAAGCCTTTTTTTCTTTTAAAGAAAAAGAAAAATGAGTTTTAATTACATTCTGTCACTTTATTCACTTAAGAAATGTTCATACCCCTGTCAAACCTTGTTTTTTTTCTTCTGAAGAAAAAAAAGATAGTTCTAAGTAGATTTCTATCACTTTATTTACTAAGGAGTCAGTAGTTGATTATATTTCGGCATTGAATAAACCATAAGTGTTCTCATTTGTTTTCCTTTCATTTGTCATAGAAAGTCATACTGTGGTATCCAGAAGACGGTACAAACTGATAGTTATTGAATATACGTAAGGTGTCACCTGTTACCAAAGTCAGTATTGAAGTTACACAGTTATATTTAGCTTTATGTCCTATGTGAACTTCATATCACTGTGTGGATTAAGTGGATTTCAGGATGTAGTGGATATACCAATACACTTAGGCTTACCCATGTTATTGGCCAGATTACTGCAAGTTAATGAGTTGTTGTTTTCATTCAAATTATACAGTATATGACTACCATACAGGAAATAAATGGCTGTGTAAAACCTCTCACTCCTATTCCACTTCCACAAGATGGCAGTAAGCAACTCATTTATACTGTACTCTTGCCCTTGTGTGGTTGAGTGTGGCAGTCACATGGATTTTACCCTGATAGGGGGTGGACTCAAGAGGCAGAATGGTTTAGTGTGTGTGTGTGTGTGTGTCTGTGCACGCGTGCAAGTTGTTTACTGAAAGGCGAATGGCACAAAATAACAAAATAATTGATTGAACAACATTCAATTACAAGGTTTCATAAGACAAACTGAATTGAGCTATTAAATGAAATTTGACTGAGTGTAGCATAGTGAAAAAACAAGGACAATTTGATTTGCTTGTCCTGTCTGCCCACTGTCCAGGGACATACATGCATTCATCGTCTCTCTGATGCTTACTTTTTATCACTTTTAAGTGTGGTAATGAATTTGATTTAAATGTCCCAAATGGGGGCATTGTAGCATGAGGATGTTTGTAATCTGTGCAAACTAATTCTCTTAGTACTTGTGTAACAAATCAAGTTTAATTCACTGCCCTTGTATAAATACTATGACAACTTCAAGAGTGTGTGTGAATTAGCACAGTTGTTACTGGAGGCATCTACCGGATCCATATGATTCCATAATAGAGGAAGGGGATCACCCAGTTCACTCTTTAATAATGACACCTACAGCAATAATAGCTCTGGTGTAATCATAAGCATATCTGTAAGTGTGTTTTTCAGTTATTTCAACGGGTATCGGTCATCTCTGAAGCTTGTAAACAGGACTCAAAACTGGAAATGGGCTGAAAGGGGTTTTTAATTACAAAAGTGGATGAAGCCAATTTAGAGCTGCAAGATGACTAGAGCTTATCTCCTATTCCGAAGTTGAGACTGAGAGCCCTACCTGTGCTGATACAGCACCTGATATGTCTACACAGACTCTTTCCTCAAGCTCAAAAGAGTTATGGCGTGAGAGACCGAAAACCTCCTCAGAGACTTGACCTGTAAAGGGAAAAGTTTTGTTTTGTTGAAACTTTTGTTAGGTAAATTTTTAGCTAGAATGTTAAAGAAAAGCTAAGTTAATGTACCTCTGTTTGATATGAAAACATTCTTTTGAGTTGGTGTTCCATTAAACTAAAAGGGGAGGATGTGTAATGTATGGGCCTAATGTAGGATCTACTTTATGTCTGTTGTTATACCCCTGTAGTATAGTGTAGTATGCGCATTGATCTGTGTAAAGTGCAGTTAACGTTGCCATGACAACTGCCAAGTTCGACGCTATGACTAAAGGTTAGGTCTGAACGATATCTCCGTCTCCGTGGTCCATTCTTTGATATAGTTGTCCTATAATAGAGTAGGACACGAAATATTCTATTCTGTTATCTATTCTTGCAGGTCCAACTTGGGGGAGAGGGAAAACAAAAGAGGAGCGTTCATGCGACGCTTTGTTTTGCATGCGCTTTGTAACGCCGTACAGTACAGTAGGCCCCGACGCCTCGCGCGCTATTGTGTTTCGAACTCGCCTCACGCGGCCGTGGCATGGGGGGAATCCGCGGGGGCGGGGAACTTGACCTAGTTCTGTCC
>CABFOS010062947.1:7977-18766 GCA_900660315.1 Diretmoides pauciradiatus | reverse complement strand
ATCAGTATGCTTTGGGTTACAACTGACAGAGCCAGTGCCATTGATGGTGATTACATTCTGCTCTGAATCCCAACAGCACTGTGCAATGTAGTGCAGCATTGATATCTGAGAACTGGGGATGAGTCACAGGAAAACATTGCCGCAGAATGACTATGATGTGTTTTCATGATGATGGCATTTGATGAATGACTGAGAAGACGTCCAGCATTAAATCTATTTTTTTCTTTTCTTTTCTTTTTTTTTACCACGGATGCTCAACCTGTCAATGGTCCCTGTTATGAACAGTGTGCTTGTGAGGGATGTGTTTATAAGGGGTCCATATATGTACCTGTGTCTCTGAAGAGCTGGACATGTTATTGGTATGTTGTTCAGTGTGAGCCCCCTCTCCCTCTCTCTCTCTCTCTCTCTCTCTCTCTCTCTCTCTCTCTCTCTCTCTGTATGATGCTTGTAAGCTGTGCCAGTCCCCATTAGCATCCCATTATAACCCAGCATGATGTGTGAGCGTTCATGTGCCTGTTTGCTACTGTATGAACTTGTGTGGGAATCACAGTCAGGTGATCGAGATGGCTTTGTTTAAAGGGTGCATCAAATACATGTCACCAAATCCTTGTGCTGTGTACAATTCAATTCAAATGTGTCTCGGAGTGTTTGGTTTGTTTGACCCAGATTTTTCACCTAGCCCACTGTTGATAAATTGAAAATCTGGAGGCAGCTCTGCGCAACAATTTAATTCAGTCTATATGTGGTGAACAGCACCATCTGCTGGCTGAAGCCCTGCTGCTCATTTAGGCTGAGACTTTAAATCCTAATGAATCATATGGATTGTGAAGTGCATTGGCCCTTTTCTCAATAGGCTAAATGTGAGCACTATTGGTATCAATGTACAGGTGATGCAAATACTGTTGTTTTTGTTTCTATTTCCACAGATAGCAATGTGAGACCCACTGGCACCCAGCAGCAGGCAAGACATACAGCCTCACTCAAAGTAAATAACACCTAACCCAGTCCAGCCTTAACCTAACTTAACACAGCCCACAGACATGCACACACGCATCCACCCCGTCCCCATTGTGATCATGTTTTACTGGTGAGCTTTACCCTTCTGAACCACACTAACACCCCCCACACCTTCTCCTGGCTTTATAGAGTTGCCCTTTCTCTCCTCCCTTCATAGTCTGTGGGCTGTGGGCTGTGGTCTGCCCCCCCCCAGCCTCCACAGCCTCCAGCCTCCACCCTCTTACCTCGTCTACACCCCCCCCAAACCCCCCCGAGTCCAGCCTTCTGCTCCTCTGGTCCAGGTCTGAAGGAATGTTGAGTGTCGCTATAGCCCCCTCCCTGGAGATTATGGTTTGCCATCCGTGCCCCCTCACTTCATTCCATTCCAAAGTGTGCCCCCTAAGAGCAGCCACATTTTTATCTGAGCCTGGTGATTGTGACAGATTGGCCAAATGACACACATACACACACATACATGCACATGCACAGGCACAAACATAGGGGAGGCTGGACAGGCAAGGGAGGGACCAGACAGCGCCAGGCTCCAGCTATAAAACCCTCCCAGGATGAGGCCAGTGTCCTGCTTTGAGCTGGACAGTACCTCCCTCCTCTGTGCCAGGACACTGTTGGACGGGCAACGGCCAAGCCTCCAACATGAACGACATCTACAAGGCAGCGGTAGGTCCACTCACAACTCATATGTGTTTTCCCTTTGATGAAGACATGAAAGAAACGGAAATTGAAGTGCTTTTTATTAGTTGGGTGTTTGACTGATTCTCACCAAAAAAATCTGTCTGTGGATTAAATCTGGAGTGAGGCTGATGCTTTTTAGAATTGAAAACTTTATATTTCTTAACAACTTATTATTACTGGTACGTGATGCTAAAAATGATCAGTGATTAACAATGTAAGAGTTACATTTTCTTCCGTCGTAATGGTCCATTGTGTATTCATTTGATGTTGGAAAAAATGTTTCCCTTCATTTTCTTGTTAGCCAATCTCACTAAAGGGCCGGACCCTGGTGATGTGCCTGGCATAGCACCCCGTGTCCAACACCATGTCAGAGGAGCCTTGAGACCATATACGTCTCTAGATGCTCTCCTACTTCAGTCCTATCAGGCTTGATAGGGACCACTCAGGAGGTCACTGACAGGACAAGTCCCTAGTCCATACTCTGGTTCATTCATGACTACAAATGGAACAGTCTCACTTCACATGGCTAATTTTGGCCAGTTGCTCAGACACTCCTGCATTTGTGTTTCTGTGGTGCCAGAGAAGGGCTTCAGGTTTAGACGACCCCCCCAAGGCTGAATTCCAGCATTATCTATGAGCCCTTAGAGCTGTATGGTTATCTGTCTATCTCTGCCTGGCTGGTTGACCGACTGTCCTGTTCACTCACATCTCAACTGAGCAGTGCAGCTGAGACAGTAAAAACACATAGGAATGTATGTGTGTGAGCGTCTGGTGATGCTTAGATGGACATTGCTTTTTCATATATCATCACCAGAGGAGTGTGTGTGTGTGTTTAATTTATAGTGGACGACAGACAATAACTCTTACATAAGCAGCTGTCTCCCTCTCTCATTCGAGGTAGCTTTTCCAGGATTACTGTTCCATTGTTGAGCCAGATCCACAGCTATGCTAATTTAAAACACTGTGTATTGTCCTTTATCTGTGGTTCCTGATCCTCCTGTCAGTTTATTTTTAACTCCTCCACTCACTGGTCCAGGCATCACATATGATATATAGGTTCTGTGTTTTGTCAGGGATGGCTAAGTGTGAGGTACCAAAATATTACCTTTGTTATCAGTTATCAAAAGGAGATAGTGGCAATCTAGTCCAGAGTCTGGATTGTCACTCTAAATACTGACATCCAAGACCCCCCCCCATCTCTTTAATTTAAACATTTCTTCGGTAAATATTTTGCTTTTTACCCGTACAATTGTATACTACAACTACATTATTGCAATTAAAATGACAATGATTGAAGTCATAATGTACAAATATGAACACATTATAATTAAAAATGTAGTACAATTGCCCAAGGATGCCATACATGCATTTAGAAACTTTTCAACTCTTACAGGTCGAGCAGCTGACAGATGAACAGAAAAACGGTGCGTAAAAAAGTGCAATTTATCTCTAAGCCACCACAGGAGTCTCTTAGACTGGAAACATAATCGTTTCTGTATATGAGCCATCAGTATGTGTCACTACATTCATAAAGCATTTTCATTCAAATCTGAATACATTCTATCATCATCAAGGATAGATTTTGGTGATGGAAGGGATGTCTGTGTGCTGTTGTGGTGTTGCAGAGTTCCGAGCTGCCTTCGACATCTTCGTGCAAGATGCAGAGGACGGCTGCATCAGCACCAAGGAGCTGGGGAAGGTGATGAGGATGCTGGGCCAGAATCCAACCCCAGAGGAGCTGCAGGAGATGATTGACGAGGTGGATGAAGACGGTAACTAAAAACACACGACTAAACTGCTCCACTCTAAAGTAAAAGAAACTAGATCATTTGTCGATGAAAGAAATGAAACAATCCCCTGAATTAATATTGATACAGAACACTGAATATAAGGTGCAATTCGATGTCAGGTCCTGAACTGAAAACATCAATTTCTCCGTACACGCATGTCTAAATGTGAGTGAGGTGTGTCGACTGGTGCTGCAGCGTGAGGCTGTAATGAATGATCTCATGTGTGTGCAGGGAGTGGGACGGTGGACTTTGATGAGTTCCTGGTCATGATGGTGAGGTGCATGAAGGATGACAGCAAAGGGAAAACAGAGGAGGAACTAGCAGAGCTGTTCCGCATGTTCGACAAGTGAGTCTAATGTCTACACTCGAACCTTCAAACCCCGCTGCCATTTTGTTCTACACTCTGGAAACACTTGAACTGTATTTAGTCTCAACAGCAACAGAACGATTGCGATACCTCGTAACAGACGTGATAATGTGAATTAAACTATGGACGTGACCGAATATTCGCAATACCAGGATGCAATAATTTGATTACCGCTGACTAGTAATCAAATTCCTTTGCATAGCATGGTTGCAACCGTCCAAGTGTACTGACCACATGGAATTTTGCAGAATGACATAATGGTAAATAACTATGCAGAGTATGGCAAGTAGCATGCTCCATAATCCTTTTGGACCAGCATAGAATATTTCAAACACCCACTCACATGTTACCCAGGCACCTTGTCTGAGCAGCAAAATACAAAAACATGCCATACTTTTTAGCTGGTGGTTCTTAAATACTTAACAGGATAAGATCAATTATAGTACACACACACACACACACCTCTATGCGCTCGAGCGTTACAGCTGGGCTTCACTCCTTCTATCGTCACGATTAAAGCTTAACTCAGGTATGTTACAGTACATTGTCACATCCTTTGATTCCTCTGACTGTGCAGGAATGCAGATGGTTACATTGACCTGGATGAACTGAAGGTGATGCTGGAATCTACAGGAGAAACAATTACCGAGGATGACATCGAGGAGCTAATGAAGGACGGAGACAAGAACAACGATGGCAAAATTGACTATGATGGTGAGGATTTTACGCCGTGCTATGTTTCAGCGGATTCTTCAGGAATATACACAGATATATACACATTTTGTTGGACGTTGTAGTTTTTTTTAGGACTGGGTGACTACTAGCTTAACTTGTATCTTCCCTGGGTTTACAGAGTTCTTGGAGTTCATGAAAGGAGTGGAGTAATCCTGAACCAGAAACGACAGATGTCCCTGATGCCATAGTGTTATTTTTGTATTTTTCTCTTTGACTCCATGGTCATCTATGGAGAACTGGAGGCTGATTTTGGATGCCATTGATAGAACCTATGAACGACTTTGCAAGATTTAGTTGAATACTCTATCGGAATGTTTATGTATTTTTCTACCATCTCTTGCATTGTTGTAAATACAGTTTGTAACTAATTTTGGTGCCCATGTATACTGAATTTGTGTAAATGTAACAAATTACTTCTATTTTCTATAAAAGTCACTCATAGTCACAGATACTACATTAGTTTGGCTACTTGAAATATTGATTTTGTGTTTATTTCGAATTACAGCAAACCTTATCGTTGAAGTGCCACATGCAGTTTACAAATCTTCTTACTGAGACGCTGACACTGTTTAGCTGGGCAGAGAATATATTTGTGCACATAGCAGAGAATATTCATGAATCTATGAGACTAATCATACATTTAGAAGCAATGTACTGTATCCAGTGTGCATACATGGTATGATGTGCACATTATATGCATTTCTGTATGTTTAAGAAACCCTCAGGACTTTGTATTCCCTCATTATGCCCCTGGACAGCCTGCGGAAGATTTCAATATCAAAAGTCTGCTTAGAATGTGTGCTCATGTAATAAACAAGATACATTTGTCAAAGCAGTCGTTTGTTTTTTCATTCTGTTTGAACGTTGGGGCTTTGATTTACTCATAAATATCCATATTATATTCTTTGACCATATTGTGATTCTTGACTAAATGACCTTTGTCAAGAATCACCACACTATTGTATTGCCCCTGATCTTCATCTGGTTTTGACTTGACTTGGCATCACATCTTTGCTACAGTGATTTTGTTGGTTTACCATTATGTAGCAATGTGCAGTTGGTTTACACACACAGTTACACCTTTTGGCCTGGATTTGAAGTATTTGATGCCACTGGAGGACTCTGGTGGTTAAGTGTCTTGCTCAAGACCAGATCAACAGCAGTTATTGAGAAGCAATAGAAACATGGATTCACTTCCACAATCCAGCTCTGCCCAGTTGGTCTGGAGATTTCTACAGGCAAACTTCTGGTTGTACGCTCACCTCTGTAACCTACAGGCAGCCCTGCACACGTAGACAATGAAGGGAGGTGGCAAATGTTATTTTCATTGCATCAAAACAAGATACTTGGGTGTAAAACTAACCTACATCTTGATTCCCCTCACAGCTTTCCATGCTCAATTTCCATCCCATGGTGGCTCTTGTCTGCGGCATGTGAAGTATTCAGATGGTTGCCCAGTATCTAGTTACACAATGTATTGAGACAGGAGCTATTTATGTCTAATCATGTTAGTGCCCATGTTAGGGGATCTGGATTGACCGACACCAGTTGACAATCAAATGCCTTTGTCCTTATAAAGAACATGGATCTAGTACAAAGAGAGATCAGTTCCATTGTTGATACAGCTTTTATTATGACCTCTACGTTGGTAAGCAGGTTGGGGACTCTGGTTCACTGGAGTAGAAAAGTTCATTTCATGCCAACAAATGCGGCCAACAAAATGGAAATGGTTAGGGTTAGTGTTTTGTAGTTTCAGAATCTGGTATTATCACAGTCGCGAGAAATATTTACCAAAATGATCCCAAAATATATTCATTAAATCCTGAATTGTTTTGCTGGTTCTTTTGTTGTTTTGTCATATTGAAGAGCCATGCAGTTAACACTCTGGCCACTTGGTGTCAGCAGGAAAACACAATCTTGGTCTTGCTTTGAGGACCAAGGAGATGAAGAGATTTCGCAGTAAATGGCACAACCAACCTCTTTCCAAGACAAAAGAATACTTATCGTACTAGTCTAGCTAACAGTGCTTACCAACACAGTGATCACAGTGAGTGATTTGTCTGACTCATGCAAGAACACACACACACACACACACACACACACACACACAGGCAGTTTAAACAGGAATCAATGTCAAAGTTGTATCTGATTAAAATAATAACAAAACATTAAATGGACCACTGTCAAATTCACTTTTTACTTTGATCCAGAGTATAATATTTGAATTGTGTATTTGAACATTTGAACAGACCAAATAGTAATAGTATTAGTTCACTGCATAGTATTTGTAAATTGTAAAAAATGTATTTGCATTTATTATCGATATATTGAATGGAATCAAGTGTGTGTGTGTTTGTGTTTGGCTGCACACGTGCGTTTGTATGTATGTGTGTTGTTTGAAGTTGTTACGTCAGAGGCCTTATTGATGGCAGTGTCTGAACCCCTGCCTCCCTCCGCCCTCCTTCCCTGAGGGTCCTGTTAGCTCCATTCTCTCCCTGTGGTGTGTGTTAGTTATGGCACAGCTGCCCCAGACATTTTAATGTGCAGTCTCAACCTTCACACATAAAACACACTGCATCACCTATCCACAGTTGTCCGGGGTCAACAAAATCAAACAGCGTGGGGAAATATGAAGTGAAATGAGGTCATGGTAAATGGTAAATTCAACAAGTTATTTCTTTATTGTTTAGTTTTGGCTGCTCTGCTCCAGGTCTTCATAACTTCTACTCTGTGGAACCAGATGAGTGGAGCTCAGCACCGCCCGTGGGAGACTGGGCAGCAGCAGAGCAGTGTGTGAATGAATCTGGGGTGTGGCTACTAGCAGCAAGTTGGGTGGGGAAGTGACGCAGTTACGTAAGGCAGCCCTGATGACTCATGCCTCCTGTCATTAACACACACTGCGGTTATGTGCCTTAAAGAACCACTTTGGGTAGTATGTATTTCAGGGGCACACAGGCCCACCGTATGACCTGTTCTCTATCTATCTTTGACCTTTGCAAATGACTGAGATGGAGCGGATTTGTATATAGTAATAAACCATTGATATTATGTAACTGATTTCATTCACATTCATTCAACCAGTGTGTGTGTGTGTGTGTGTGTGTGTGTTGGGGAGAGCTATCCCATTGGCTGACAGTGAGGGAGGCTGACATGTTGCCATATATATTGCACACACACACACACACACACACTGATTGTTTTTTAAGTGATTAATTCCTACCATTAGATCCCACTAAGCTATGCCAACAGTATAATGGGTTCTTCGCCTATTCTGATACAATATTTAGTATTTTACAGAAACACACAGGAGACAGAACATCCCAGATAGAGTGAGGAATACCCTGAACACGATGTAGATCAGTGCACTTGGAAGGCGTTAACTACTCATATGATATGATATGTTCCTGCCTCCCACACAGATGCAGACCTCGCTTGAAGCTAGCAGGCTTTTGAGCTTAGAGGATTCCTGTTTGACTTGCTTCTCTACATCACATGGTGTTGGAGGGTGGCCAAAGACAAATATCACAGCCTAATCTCTGGAAATCTCCAATTCACCATGCACAGTGACATAAACCCCACAAGTATTCAGTCCTGAAATCTCTACATTTGTTGTCAGCTATTAATCTTTTAGGTAAAGGTAGAGCATTTTTATGATATGATAATGATTTCACGTCTTTGATGTTTTCTTGTGCTATTAATACTCTGGCAGAAATACCTAAGGGTATACAAATAATTTTATGCCATCATTTGCGAGCAGCATCCCCCTTCCAAAAATGAGATCACAGGCACGAGCAGAGAATCAGGGAATTATCATACATGATCCCATACCAAATGTATATAGGATTTCAGATGACTGCTCCCTTTTGGAAATTAAAAGGTAGGTTGTTCTTTGTTACTGTAAACACACAATGAGGAAATGGAAAGACAAAGAGACAAAGAGAGAGTGGAAGGACTGCAAATCAGACTTGAACAGACAGAATATTGTATCATGATGCTCCATCCCACTTCTGGGCCTGAGAACACTGAAGTACTGTTTCTGGACTGCCCCTGTTATAATGGCCCATAGAACAGCGAGACTAAAAGACACAGAAATCTCAAATTCCACAATATCTATTCATTGATTCAAATGAATGACACCGATTGTTTTCTTTTAATGTACCAGTGGATGGTTAATCTATTTTTACCACTTTGAAAAACTTTTATTGTATTATGCAAACTTTGAGATGTGAGAACCCATCCTGGAAATATTTGAATTCATGTAAAATTGTATGTTTAGCTCGAGAAATTGCAGAAATTGTATTGTCCTTTCCCATCTTTGTGTCGTGTCGTGTTCATTGGGCTGTTTGAGGTCTGTTTTGGCAGAGACGCTTGGAGATTCCTGTCCTCGGCGGTATGACATCATTGTTTTGGTCACTAATGTTCTAGAATTTCATGTTGCGACACACAGACACGGTCTTTGGCTCAGTCAGCAGTTCTATACTATACCGTAAGCAACATATGGTCTTGTATGAATGGCATACCAGACAGCATGATAGTTCCCACATGGCCTCTGTATAAAGTACTGTATAAGACAGATGCCCTTCACATTGTGTTGGGTCTAGCTACACACAAGGAATGTCCCCTTTCCTTCTTCCTAGACAACTTTGCTTCTGCTGGTGCTCACCTTCACTTTGTCCAAAATTGACTGAAAACAAACATCACTTTGTTCTTCTCCTGGGTGAGTGCACACTGCTGTACATCACCGGATGGTCAAATTGGCTACAAAATGGGAGGCTTAACAGATGGCTGCCTCACTCTGCCACTCGTATTCCATGTGGCTCTGCTTTACACATGACCCACTATTCTCTTTGCCAAAACTCACACTTCTTTTCCCTCTCGGAAGACATCTCTCTGAAAGCATTTCATCTAAGTTACAGGAGGGTTGTAGGTTTGTTTCCTGAAAAGATCATGAGTAGGCGATGTCTGTAGTAGGTTCCTGGACGGCTATGACACTCCCTGGTGAGATAAGGGCAAAAAAGAGCAGCATGACTTCATGGTTGTTGTAACAATAGATATCTGGATCTTCAGCAGCGTCAGTATCATTTCAATTGAGATTAGCAAAATATGCAACTCAAGTGTTTTGTTACAGCAAATTGTTGTTTTGTTGATTTCTATGGTGACAAACAACATAGTCTTTCCTGGGTCCGCTTCTACAACTCTCCTCCCTCTCTATTTGTGTGTGAGAGTCTATGCTATTTCTAACTCGGGCTCTAGGCTTGTTCCATTACAAATATGGGGAAGGAGGAAGCGATGCAAATGGCTTTCGATGTGATTCATGGGTTCAGGGAATTGAATGGTAATCCCCAACAACAGGAGATGAAATCATAGCTACGATAATTCATACCATTCCAATGCAGTTTATGTATAGATTTGTGAAGCCATGGCTCAAGGGTATTTACGTGTTTTTATATAATCAGTCCTCTGCTAGTGCCTACACTACATGTAAAAGGATTTTTTTCATGTCTATTTCATGTAGTGTCAAACACAGGATATAATATATTTAAAAGATCTTCAGAAGATCATAAGAGACATGGCTCAAGCGCAACGCTGAAAGTGAGGAAGGAAGTACAACGTGGTCAGAGGAAAACACAGCATCCATGATGTCATGGCCTCTAGAGTGAAATGATCTCAGAGACTACATTCAGCCGAGCGCTGAGATTAGGATTATTCTCCTCGGCCCTGAACATCTGCTGTAGACAAACAAGTGTGTGACCACTGGGGGAAAATCCCTGCAATGAAGATGGCTTTTATTCAGATGAGTTGACTTTTCACAGCAGGATAACCAAACATCTCTCTGTAATAGGATAACAGTGACCCTGTCGGAGATGTCCAAACAATGTATTAAATGCAAATATTTCATTCTAATACATTCATTCTAACTCATGAGACTATGAGGTGAATCGAAAACTCACACTGAAATCATTCTGGTTCAGTGAGGGAAAATTCAATTTAAGTAAATTGTTCCAGAAACGGTCGAGCACATCTGCAGAGGCAGATGTGAGATTATCTTATTGTCAGTCATGCAGTATGCTAAGTATGTTCTTAACCACAGCAGGTGTGGACCAGCTCTGACTGGCTCCTGCTGTCTTTCTGCTCCTGCATCACACACACACACACACACACACACACACACACACACACACACACACACACACACACACACACACAC
>CABFOS010062931.1:0-11424 GCA_900660315.1 Diretmoides pauciradiatus | reverse complement strand
TCCCTCTTCTGACCTCTTCCCTGTCATCCTTGTAATTGACTGTAAGATACACACAGCATAGATCAACCCAATTTTCTTTAGTTTTAGCCAGCGAGTGCATTCGCTTCCACAAGTAGAATTAGCATGGCACGATAAGGAGACACCCCCACTTAGGCTTCTCCTACAACAATGGCATTAGCACCATGACACAGTCTAATGAGCAAAGATATGGTCCACTGCTCAGAATAAATACATCCCTTCTCGATAGTGTTGGGTTGTGTAGAGCAGCTGCATGGTGGAGTTAACTTACCCCCCTGAGGACGGATGCAACAACCAATTGCAAGACAGCGGGTTTATTTATGTACAGCAGGAAAAGTCAAATCAAATCCTGCTCTTTGCCTTGAGATTAGAATACGCAGCATCAACAGTGCCATTATTTAACAAACTAGCCCTTATTCATTACAGTACATACTGGATTCAGTCAATTCCCTCTCAGCTCTGAGTTTTGTTCATTCCCATGTAGGCCACAGGCTCAGATCACCAATAATTAGTATGCAACAGTTGCAGCTCCACAATAACTTATCTATAACTAAGGTTTCTATTAAAGGAAATTGATACTAGTGCTTAATTACTCTGACAAATAAGTAACTAATTATATTCAATTATAACACGATTATTACACAAGTAGTAATAACTCATAACTGATATTTAGCAGATTGGTATTATAGGGCCATTACTCACAGTAATGGACCGTGAATTAAACATAATTTCAATGAAAGGAGATTGTAATAACTAGTTGTAGATAGTTGTTAGGGAATCCTTCATCCGTGGAGATTGTGTTTGTCATATTGAGCCCAAAAGGTGCACTACAGTACAGTGGCACCAGATTTCATGAAACAGCTCAAGGTGGTATTATTAGCTACTAGGGCTCAGGCTTCGCTTTGACTGCCTCTTTCGCTCGGAGCGTTTGCACAACTGTAAAACACAAGCACATAACATAACATACGCACATTTTTGCCTTTTCCTCATTATGACTGAGAATGCACATTTTGAAGTTAGCTAGGTGGCAAGTCATGGAAAAGTAGCACTGACTTCAGGATCAGAGCAGATTAAAATAACACGCTGTGATTTCAGACAAGACAGTAGCTGAAAAACAAACCCCACAAGAAGAACACAAATAGAAATGAAGAGGATAGACTTCTTTGAATTGTCTTCCCTATATGCCTTGGGAAATCACTTGGCTACTAGAAGCGCAGGACTATGAGAATTATGTCTAAGTGGATATAATGACAATGACACTCAATTAACCAATCCATTCAGGCATGATTTTTATGTTTTTAATCAAATGTTTGGCAACTGTAGCTTACTTAGTCTAATGTGGTGCTTTAAAAAAAGATGTTCCAACTAATATGATGAGAGATGTGCAATACAGTAACTCAAATATGCATGCCACTCCACCCCGACGCAGCAAGTTAGTGCCAATGAGGCTTTCAGTGGCACAGTCCGCTCTCCGCCTCTGCCAGACAGACTTTTGAAGCCAACCAGAAATAAAATGTCTGCAAGTATTTTTTTTTCTTTGTTGAATTTGAGGCTGTAGACCAGTGGCCCCTCGTGGCTCTAAGGATTCAGTCAAAAGCAGTTTTCCCCTCTTTTCATCTTCTGAGGAAAACAGTGCACCTGCTTCTGATTATCCATTAAAGTGGTCATTGCAACGCAGTGGAAAGATTAACTTTGAGCAAATTCTACACCTGGAACTAGTTTCCATTCGGTATTATGTTCCATAATGCTGATGTTTGCACCTAGTTTCAGAGTTGTAAATTGCTTTTTTAGAAAGGAGTGCAGGTGTTTTTTTAAAGTTGTGGTATAGCTGATCATAGAGAAGCAACATGACCGGTGAAATAGTGTCAATCTACCACAGATCAGAGTTATTAGATGTGTTATATGTTCTAGGCCCACTACATCTTACAGGCTGCACTAATTAAACATTAGGTGTAACATAATTAGATTCTTTATTTGTGGATAACATGACATCGGACTCATTTCTTGTAATATGAACTGCAGATATGCTTATCCGCAAATAAAATTCTGGGGTTTAAATAATTTCACAGCTCATCGTCATATGAATATGTATACAGTTCAGATAGTAACACATGGTTTATTTATTAGAGGGATTAACTGCACAATCAATCTCCTTAAACACAAGTCGGCACTTGTTGTCTACTTATCAGTAATAACTAATTAATAATAGATCACCCTACCGACTAACAACTCACAAGTACAGCCGGTCATGTGCATTGCCTGTAATTGGCCTTTTTCTTGCATAGCTCTGCAATCTGAGCTGTTACTGTACTTTAATCTCTGATAGAAGTTGAAATATTGGGCAGTATAATGCTTTATTCCAAAAATTAGAGAGACATTTTTTATGAACAATCTACTTTCACCAGATGATTGATGGAAAAAAATATAAACAAATTATGGCGCCAATTAAAGGACAGTAGGTGACTTAAGTCTTTGGATGACGAAACAACATCACCTCTATGGACTGCAAACTTTTGGTGATGATTTCTTTGGAAGGATGATATTTAACTTTAATGGGCTGTGCAGTTTTCCTGTTGTTGTTGTTGTTGTTGTTGGAGTGTTACTTTTATTTGTGTGGGGGAGAGCTGTAGGTGTGACTGTCAGTCATTAGCAGAAGGCACAATGCGTCCTGACAGATGAAAGAAGCAAATTAAAGCGAGACTGAAATTAGAGTCTGAAATATATCATCTTGGCACGAGCGAGCCGCCGCGTTCTTGGAATCGACACGTTTCATCAGAAATGTGCGGCCAGAGCTGGAAGATGAACAAATCAACAGAAATGTGCATGAGGTGTGTTCTTTTCAATCATTTTCCAGTGGATAAATCACTTGGATGTGTTATCAAAGCTTTGAGAGATAAATTCGGTGATGTCAAAATGCCCAATTCTTCAGTATACAGTAATCCAAATGTTCCCTGACAAATATTTTCTATGGTCTGGTTTGGGGAGAATATATGATGATGATTTTAAACAAAACAAGCAAATTCTATTCATGCTTTAAATCAAGAAATTACTGTAAATCCACAGTATTGGGTTTCTGTAAAACAACGCTGAAATAATACAGTATGCTTTAAAAGTAACTAATCAATCAGTTTGCTCCTCTTCCCTTAACTTGACATAAGACATGGCTATAATTGACCAACTCCACTTAGCCTTCATCCTTCCCGCCTCTCCATTCTGCTCCCTCATTATATTCATCTCCCAGAGTGCAGTTGGTATAGCGGATAGGTCATAGCTTGGTTTGATTCCACAGGGGGAGTGTGAGGTCTACAAGGCCTACAGCTGTCTTTATCTCGTCACAGAAAGTCTTCTTCTTCCAATGAGGAGGTCAGTGAAGGCAGTCAAGCTTCATCTTGTTATACAGCTCCTATAGGTTTGCATGAAAATTCACTGTTTCTTTCTGAGATGGGTTTCAAAGGGGATAACACTGCATTAAAAAACTGTTATTTGTGTTGTCCAATGCTGTCCAATTTTCTAACATGACAAACTCTCTCCCTATGACAGAAACCAATACTCAATACTCAAAGCTATGACTTCATTAAGATGTAAAGCCATAGTGCCGATCTGTATCATGTATAATAATGATGAACTATGAGAGATTTCCTGGGGACGTGTATTCTGATTCAAAACTAACAATACTACTTTGGTAAATAAACATTCTGTGGGTTCTCTACATAAGGTTTTCTATGCTTGTGGTTATAACATTGTCTTATGCGTTATACTTAACAAAGTCATGCAGATTTCCTCTGGTTAAAATTAGACTTGTTTGATGTCAAGCTGTATAGGACAACCCACACAGCCGTCTTACCCCAGATGCATCTCCCCCATAGAAAATGATGATGTGTGACAGGCGCTCTGAGCAGACACCAATCAAGTGAAATTATCACACAGGCCATCAAAATGTGTTTGTGACTGCAGAATCGAGGCTACTTGATTTTTTTAATCTATCCATTAAAATACTGTAAGGACATGGCAGCATCTGCAGTAACTCAAATCCACATTCTGTCTCATAATGAAATCTGCAAAAAGCCCTTGAGAGAGATCACGGATTCCCCTTTGCCAACAGATGTCTGTGCAATGAAAGAAAAAGTTTCAAAGAGAAGAGGCCGGGTGGGGAGAGAGGCAGGGTAAGAAAACACTGGAACAGTAATCTGGAGATGCGAGGGAAAGTGTTTGAATTCTCCCTCCATTTGCGCGGGCAGGAGGACAATGAATGAGGCTGATTTCTACATTGTAAATGTATTAGAGTGCAATCCCTCAGCAGAGGAGTGCTGCATCAGGATCAAGAGTTAAACAATGTCGCCTTGCCTTTATCTCTCTGCCACACTCTCCAAAGGACCTGCTGGAATTGACTTGAAGTGTACAATTCTCAAAAGTGAGAGTCGCAACAAACAGCCCCCTCTCATTCAAGCGCGAGTTCGTTCCTGCTTGAAAATATGTTCAAAAGCTCGCTCGCTTCATATTCCCTGGCTTCGTTAACACCTCCACACAATTCAGTTTGGAAAGCGGTGCCATTTAATTGCTGTGGGGTGTTTTTTCATTTTAATTTGTTCTTTTTCTGCACCGGAAATCAAATATTTACTGAGGTAAAGGTCTATTTCGTCATCTGTAGGTGATCCTGTGCTTTAATGGCAAACCCCAGACCGCTCACCTTGACCACTATGATGAGACATCAGCCGCAGGAATCAGGGACAGAAATTGCTTCAAAATGAGAAGATAGAATCCTCCTTTCTCCTTCTGTACAAATTCCCCCCAAAAGAACGTTTGTTAAAGACCTCCACTTTATTGGACCAAACCTGTCAGATCTGATAAAGCTCACTGTATCCAAGTGGGTAACCCAGGGACAGCAAGCAGACTGGGAGATTGGTTGGTGCCAAACCAGTGTGACACTGTAATGCACCTTTCACTCCGCTCTTACTAGACAATCGCTTCAACCCAACACAGAAAATGCCCCGACTTTGAAAAGTAGCCTCAAAGGCAGCAGACGACTACCTCATACAACACCGATAATATCAGGCTACACTGGCTATTAAATATAAGTTATGATGACAGACTTCACTACAATGTGGGAGCCACATTTGCAGGAAGGAACACCTCAGACTTTTATGATGGCCATGAAAGCACAATGTGCAAGTGGAGACTTCCCGTGTTGAATCAAGAATGAACACATTAGTGCGCGCGGACAGATAAGTCTTAATTGTTACCTCTGGCGAATGGAACTTCAAGACAAGAGAACAAAAGCTATCCTCCCAGCGCCCCGCTTGATGCAATGTGAAGATGACCTTGCTGCATTGCACCCACCGCAGGATCCTTAAGAGTTTATCTTGACAGACTCCCAAAGACTGTCTCTCAGGTGCCGCACTGATAGACCAATTCATTTAACTCTGTCACGATCTCCGGCTTTAGAGGCTGAGGCTGCTTGATGAATCCCCATTGTTGCTCAGCCTGTGTGAGTGCCTGCCCTCCTGGAGGCAGGCTGCGTTATTGTTTCACCACGGCCCTTTAGACCCTTAGACTATTACTGCACTATTCCCATTGAACATTGACTTTCCAGTTATGATTATAATGGGACTATAATAATATCCACCGGGGAAACTAAACATGGACTGCTTGCATTTGCTTTTTCGCAGTGACCGAAATAGGTCACTGCTTTACCTACAGTACATGTACCAATGTCACCCATGGGAAGAGATATGTCGACAGTTTGGTAGATGTAGTAGTCCAGGATTTAGACATAGATCTACTGTTGTGCTGTGCATTTAATGATTCAAGATTACAATACTCCTATCATCTATTAGTATTACCCCATCTCTTCGCCATATTGTATATTACCACCTACCTCTAACCTTTGGTGTTGTTACCCAAACATGCTGGGTGACCATGCTGTTTCTTGGCTAGTTACGTCAGCTACTATGTCTTCATTCCCTCCATAAACATATTGCTGTGGGAGCTGTGCATTGAGGGATTGTGTGCGGGAGGCGGTGGAGACAGGATCATCTCCCTGTGGTCAGAGGACAGAAATATAGCCCGCGGGAATCACGTGATCATGCTTTTTCAAGATGATTCATATAGGAGTCGAGAGAAGCCATTAACCATTAACTGGTCAGACTTATCCAAAATAAATAGATTAGCTCCACAGCTATCAGGTCTAAATGTATGATTGATCCTCTATGGATAGATGGTCGATACACAGTGTCATTAACCTTGTGACCGGTTTCGATGCCAAATTGAGATCATTAACGTTTCTATCCTCGACTCAAATTTGTCACCTATATTAGAAAGTGTATAACACAGTGATAGCAATGATCCCACGGACAGAGATGTTTCATAAAGCTGATACTGCAATTATCACCTATCAGACATAGTTTGGACAAAACACACTTGGTTGGTTGTTTTGACTTTTTCAAAAAAAAGATAACTCCAAGTATCATTTTACAGGAAGATGTCAGAGATGGTTTTGGATGTTTTCTATGTCACTCTCTACTCCCGGTATATCTGTACCTAACACCAGAATTTCATCTGACCACCCACTCTGTGATTTAGAGTGTATTTTGAACGTCTTCTCAAGGGCAGCCGTTAAGTTTAAAAAGCCCATTTTTTATGGCTAACTAACTCTTCTCTGGTTACATCTGATATATATGTATTAAGTATTTGAGAGTGGAAAGACAGTCCCCCTCATTTTCTCACCTTCTTCCTATAGTAATCCATCAACCAAATCACTGCAGGAGGTTGTGACCGACTGTTTATACTCATCTCAGAGCAGCTGGACAACCTCATTGCCAGGCAGGGAGTGTGTGAGTGGTGTGAGTGGGCTTGCCTGGTTCAGCAGTGGGCATGCGGGTGTTAGATGAGCCATTGATCTTTCCCAGCAGGCTCTTCCACCAGGCGATGCTTCCACTCACACACCCCTCCCCGACGCCATTGACTTTCTGCCATGACGTTTCGCTGTCACGGCAGGATCTGACATTTAATAATCCTCTGATGGAGTAACGTCACATTTATCACTTGCCGGCAGATGTGACGGAGCGGAATCTGAGGGGCAAGCACAGGCCAAAGCAAAAGGCAAACAATAAGCCAGGGAGAGGAGCTGCACCCTGACTGACAGCAGGAGTAATTTAGGAGTAAAGTCCACAAAATGACTGTGCAACAATGTCTGCAGGAGGAACTCCATATAGGATGGATTCAGCCGGGACAGTCGGGAACTGCCTTCATAGGGGGAAAAGTTAAGTCCTACTTTTCCCTACATTCAGTGGACTGATAAAAGGCCCTCATTATACAACAGCAATAGCATTTGAAATTTTTACCTCAACTTTTGCACTTTGGGACCAAGCCTGAAAGCACTTATAGGTCTTCACCCAAGTTCTGTCTGTGAGAATAGTAGAGAGATTACTCAATAATAGATATGGTGTGTTCCTTTTTGAGAAGGATCCGTGTCTCTGAATCCAAAGGCCGAGAAAGAACACGTAGAGATGCTTACAGGATATACTACTGTAGCATCCAACTGAGACGCCCTTACCCCTGTTTCCTAGAGCAAGACACCGGCCTGTCTGAAATGCAGCATGGCTTCCTGGCCCTTTGCTCTGTGAATGAAAGGCTTTTATTCTGGAGTGATAGCCGTAACCTTTAGTGAGTACCACCAAAGCATCCCATGTGCACTTTTTGCCTTAAGTGCATAGTGCACATCACATCTGAAGGGAAAAACTGCACTGTAAGTAGAAAAGAACGACTCTGAGGTGGAGTAATTATGCATCTCTCCCTGTGACATATCACTGCACAAAGAAGCTGCCTGACTAATTTTAACCCGGAAAAAAACAAGGAAAAAAAAGTGCATTGAAGGGCACTGAAAGAGATGTGTTAATTTACAAAAGGCTTGAGGAAGACTTAATTAAGCCAGCTACAGGAGTGGAGAAAGTGCTGAGTCCTGGAGACACAAAATATTTATTCATTAGCCCATTAATGTTTAATTCCTTTTCCCCCCCTTATTTTTTAAAATGGAGAAAGCTTTGAACATTTGACCTTATATGTAAAAGTGTAGGGTGAGTCTGGGGTGCCTCAGGGATCGTCTTAATCATTAAGAACCAGCAGGGAAGACGTTCACCTACATCTACTGCAGAAGAAACACCTGAACTAATCCCTCCGTGCTCTATCTATTGAAGTGAGCTTACGTATTATGCAAATCGTATTCTTTTTTTGCGGCATCTGTCATGGCTCCCCTTCCCATTTGTGTAAAATAAAATATGATTGCGTGAGAATATTCCTAGACTTCTCTGATGGGGTGAGACAACAAATAAATTCAATCCTGCATTTGACGCTGTGCATTCGCAGTTTGAGTTGACCTCTTTCAGCCGGATCAATAATAGCTCGACACGATGAACACATGAGGGAAACGCTCACTCAGAGATGAAAGTCCCTCAACCTCAAACAACACGTCCAACTTATGCACTGTAAGTTACCAAATATCCCCTCGTGTCATACGTAACATTAGCTAGTGTTCTAATCCAGGGAGACCTGTCTGGCGAAGGGATGGGGCCTAGTTGAGGAAGAAGCAGGAGTGTGTTTGATTTGTCTATAGTCTAATTACATGGTAACAAACGAGTTGCCAATCATGAGAATGTATTGTCTGGTCTTATCTGAGGAACTCATCAAGTCAACCCAATTAAAAGCCGCAATGAGAGAGACATTGCAATGAACAGGGCTCTCATTCAGTTAATTCATGATTGCCAATTAAAATAGAATACCGCGCAAAGTTGTAAAGCTGTCAGGAGGGGCAAGCTAAATTACCCCTTTCCACTTTGAATGATGGATGCTTTCATTGCTCTCCCTTATCTTATTTATCCTCTGGTTAGAGAGAGGGACAAAAGCAGGGAGCAGTTTAAAGAGTGTGCCACTAATGGAGAAGGTGCCAGCTTTCACAATACCAACATCTCTCTGTGTTGTTTGGCTTTTCTAAAACTATCACCTCACAAACAGTATTGCTTACTTACCACCACCCCCCAACCCACAATCACATGTACAACATATATATCCAAAGAATGGAGATTACAATTGTATGGCATTCAGTTTGATATTGATATTTCTCCCCATAATGTGTCCATGTGTAAAGTACTAATAGACCCAGTAAACAAAGGTAAAGGTAAGGTAAGTTTGAGATCAATCTAATGAGAAACAATCATTCAAAGTTTCATTCCATGTTTTGTCATGATTGTGATGATGTTACCTATCCACAATAATAATAATAATAAAACAAGGTAATTGATCTGGGTACTGTCTCCTGCAACATTAGCCACTGTTGCCATACTATTGATGGCCTAATTAAAATGTGTCAGCCTGAAATATGTCACATTTTTTAAAGGCTGAAATTGATAGCGCACATTAATTTCCACTTTCTCAAAATGACCTTTAATTTCACTGGCCAAATGTGAGCTTGTGTCTACACTGGCACACCCTCCTGTTCTAGGTCCTGAAACAATATGTCAAACCACTTTGACAACAGCGGCTCTGCTCTCACAGAGCAAGCGCGCGCGTGTGTGTGTGTGTGTGTGTCTCAAAGCTCCAATTGAATTCTTTCTCAAATATCCATGGGAAAACTATATGCCAACACTTGAATCCTCCCTATAGAGCAATAGCTCTCAACCTTTTTTCTTTATGGGCCTTGTAACTCATCACTGATAACACCCCCAGCCCTCTTCCTGAGACATTTGCTCACTTTTGCTCTTTTGAGGTAGCCCATCTTTTATATTACCCCCATGGGATTCTCTCTTTGTGAAAGTAAAACAACCCCTAGATCCAAAAGTGTCATGGTGGCGAGGTTCACTTGAAACAACTATGGAGAAAGTGATATTTTCCATTTGGGCTCTAGTGGCCAAGAGTTTGTACTCAGCCCCTGGAGAGGTGCTCCGCAGGTCAAGCTCTTTGCAGCAGATTAAAAGAGAGTGTCACTAATGTCACCCACCCAGGGAATCAATGGAACAGCGTAGGAAATGAAAGCTGTGACGGACGCGGGAGACCACATCAGCTTCTGTCACTGTGTGTCTACTCAGAGCATTTTCTTCATCCTGGCAGCTGCCCAGACCTGAGGGGGGCCCTGTCAGGCAAAGCCAGCGTGGCCCCTGCACGCTCCTGAACCATGGAGAACCCAGGGAGCTTTCTCAAAAAGGCTTACGGGGCTGCAAACACCCAGACCGTCGGCTCAATCAACTTCTGCCACTCTGGACTGAGCTTTGCTGCTGCACCACAAGAGAAGAGTACTGGTGAAATCAAAAGGGAACACAGAGGATGAATGAACTTTTCTGTGTTCAAGCGTGGCTTTGTCCTCACATGAGAAATCAAAGTGCTGAAGTTTGAAATGGGGGGAAATTAAGAGAGAGAGGGAAAGAGTGCCACTGGTAGGGAATGATAATATCTGATGTGAATTACAAGGCATGTTCATTATTCAGAGAAAATGTTGCAACGCTCCTATTGCCAATCAACAGAGCATATTAATCATTGTTTCATACTGATTACATGCATTTTTCAGACAATGGGATTTAATCATCATTTGTCATCTGAGTCTCTCTCTTTTTTTATGGTGTGCATAGAATACAATAAAAACAAAACTCTCTGGGGCGGATTTACTAAAGCGCTGCGGGTATAAAAGTCTGTGCAAACCAACTACATGTACAACCCGATTTACTAACAGTGCGCACTGAGGACTGCGTCTTTCAAATGTGCAACATAGCCCTTATCCAGTTAGTACGTTTGCCTCTATGAATATGCAAGATGGAGCATTTACACTCTATTTTGCCCAATACTGGGAGGAGAAAATGTAAATAGATTAAGGTAGCACACACACTGTGATCTATCAAACCTGAACGCAATTTCGTTGACGGAGATTGCGTCTGTTTTTAATACGTTTCAATTGAAGGTGCAAAGTTAAAGAAATCAACATTTATTGAAACAAGACAAAGTCTAATCACGGCGTGGCCTTCCTCTGGGGTTTAATAGCTACAGTAAATTAAACATACTTAGGAATATTATAAATATCCATCCATCCATCCATTATCTACCGCTTAATCCTCCACAGAGGGTCGCGGGGGGCGCTGGAGCCTATCCCAGCTGTCATAGAGCGAAGGCAGGGTACACCCTGGACTGGACGCCAGTCAATCCAGGGCTAACACAGAGACAGACAATTCACACCATTCACACTCACACCTATGGGCAATCTTGACTCCCCAATTCACCTAGCCCCAAATCTGCATGTCTTTGGACGGTGGGAGGAAACCGGAGTACCCGGAGAAAACCCACGCAGGCACGGGGAGAACATGCAAACTCCACACAGAAAGTCCCCACGTCCCCAACCGGGAATCGAACCCGGGGCCTTCTTGCTGTGAG
>CABFOS010062804.1:0-13646 GCA_900660315.1 Diretmoides pauciradiatus | reverse complement strand
TGAACGTTGGACATGCAGAGTCATTGCATTTCATAATGTGGAGTGATGAGGACAAACAACATTGATCTAATCTCAACCAGGAGCGATGACTCTGGACTTCACCTTTCATCACTTCCTCAAATTTAAGTATTTCAGGCAGTTAGTGAGTGATTCTACTCAAGACAGAACAAAGAGTCTTAAAACACAGATACTTACGTTGCTTGGGTGTGGAAGTCATAATTCGTTCGTTCGTTCATTGTCTTTCGCTTTATCCGGGTCCGGGTCACAGGGGCAGCATCTTCAGCAGGGAAGCCCAGGAAGCCCTCTCCCCCGCCACTTCCACCAGCTCTTCCGGGGGAATCCCGAGGCGTTCCCAGGCCAGCCGAGAGATGTAGTCCCTCCAGCGTGTCCTGGGTCGACCCCGAGGTCTCCTCCCGGTTGGACATGCCCGAAACACCTCCCCAGGGAGGCGTCCGGGAGGCATCCTCACCAGATGCCCGAACCACCTCAACTGGCTCCTCTCGATGTGGAGGAGCAGCGGTTCTACTCTGAGTCCCTCCCGGATGTCCGAGCTCCTCACCCTATCTCTAAGGCTGAGCCCGGCCACCCTGCGAAGGAAACTCATTTCAGCCGCTTGTATTCGCGATCTCGTTCTTTCGGTCACTACCCAAAGCTCATGACCATAGGTGCGCTTCACTACTCTGAAAAATAAAAATCTGTTAAACAGTTAATTAAATTTGATTGGCCCAGGGGCAAAATGTATAAACAATGCTTACACCACTTTCCACACAGAATTCTGAATTTACAAAGATAAAATGGGCAGTGAGAATATGTGCACCTGTGCTCGTACTTTACATCGTGACTAAACAGTGACTAAACAGTGTGATGTTGTGAGTTGGCAAAACAGGATGTTTAATGTCAAAGTGAATTTGGGTGACAATTTATTTTGAGCTTTTTTCTTTCACTACATTGTGTTATGTTGTAGTCTATCATTTCTTCAACCATTACTTCAGCTTAAGTCTGTGAAATGTGTGAAATCTTTTCACCAATGCTTTCGCCATTTCTTCCCTAAACTGAGACAACAACGATGGACATTTATCTAAACAGGCAAATTGTGGGTGTGGCCATAACCATGTGAACATGTGTACTTCATAAATCTGATGAAAAGACTGTTTCCTATTTTGTGTGTACACAGACTCTACTCTTAATATACACAAATGTTTGGAATGTATTGGGGAATTACAAGTGGAACAATGCAGACACTGATAAATCTATGAAAGACCAATATGTGTCACTAAATCAGTGCAATTTATCTGTTAGACGTTAAACCTGATGAGTTAGTAATGGCTGCATAGTAAGACCTACATAATTGTTGTGGTTTGTAAGGAACCAAGCGCTACCAGGAACTGCTTTCTGTTTAGTGTAATGGCAAAATAACACACTAGCACATTGTTTGTCAGACTAATTAACCAAACATGGACAAACTGGTATACCAAACAGGGTATATATACCAATATATTTCAGTGGTATACATCTAATTCTCTTGAATAACCTTTATTCTTGAGGGGTTGGGACTCATAAAAGATTTTGAATTACCTATATTCTTACATAAATGACTCCTAAAATATGGTCTGATCTTCATCTAGCTAAGTAATAATAATAATAATAATAGCACATCATATTTTATAGCACCCAAATACACTTTACAGTGAAAAACAACAGCAAATGAAATACATTTAACTGTATGTTTAAAAGGAAATATGTAAAGTAGGAAGTATCTGCACCTCTAGGGCAATGACTTCTGTGAAGTAAATGAAGTCAGGTGATCCAATACAATCAATGAGATGACATTCAGGTGTGGGTTAGAGGAGTCCTGTCATAAAAAACCCACAGAGTTTCCTCCAATTTTATTGAGCATTTCATCGAGCACTTCAAAAATATTCCTCTAATCCTTTTTTTGTCCCTGTTCTTTGTAAGAAGTGTATGCACCGGTATGTAAATTATTTTGGTTTGGCTCATTGTGAGTTTGAGAGCTCTGTGGGTTTTTACATAATGCATTGTATTCAATATTGTATATTATGGCATACTTTTTGTTTGGAAATGTATTCCTTTGGGATGCATTTCATCAGAATGTTGAGCTCCATTAATTTAGAGTTCTGTGAAGACGGTTATCTGAATTATTGTGTAATGAGTTGAGATATTCTGTTTTGTTTGACATAGTGAGCTCAGCTGAGTCTTGGCACAACTGGGTTTTCCTGCCCTTCTCATGACAGATTCAGACAGCCCCAAGAGTTAAAAACAGCCATTGGCCTACTGAGTGACATTTAGCAGGGAAGCATAGTTTGGATTTTCATCTTTACTGTCTTCAGCACAATTCCATAAAGCGTGGTGACAGACAGATTGCGTCCTGAGTCTCCAGTGGGAAGAGGAGCACGAGAGATGCATCAGTCAGTGCCATCCCATTTCCTGATGGATCGCTCATTGGTCTTCTCATAGATGAATCAGTTGGAGAAACACTCTATAAAACCTAAGTGCCTTATGGCTTCCTGGCCCCCGCTTCGCTATCAGCTTGCTTATTACAAGCATCCCCAGTTCATTAGCCAGATTATCATAATTTCTCTGTACATTATGTAACATTGCTATAAAATGGTCTGTTTACATCTCAAATGGATGTAGAGCGCTATTAGAACAAATCGTCTTTTTACCCATTTCTCGGATCAGCGTTTGGATTCAGAAAGCTGTAATTATAGGCAATAGGCTGATAGTACATTAGAGGTGATGCGTTATAGCATTAAATGAGAAGTATAGAAATTAATAACTAGGTAGTGCTAAAGTGAATTGTGCACTTAATGAGTTTTTCTTGTACCATAACGAGAGAAGATCAAGTGTTATTAAAGGAGAAAATTGCATAAATGAAATTTAGTTAATACATTGGTCCATAAGTCCCAACCCTTACCACTAATTATATGTTTCATGTCCACTTCTATTTTCTACAAGTCTAAGTTGGCTTAATCAATGATAAGGTTCATGAGTGCATCCTGCTCTGACTGAACAAATCCGCCCACTCTCCTGATTCTCCTTTTGGAACGGAGTGACTCATCCACTGTATCTGCAAAATTCCCTTATCAAAATGCTAAAAATATACACACATGTATGTACCATTTTAGGTCCTCCAATAATGCTTTAGCAATTAAGTAATGTGGTTTTTTTTCTATGCCAGATTCTGTGTCAGCAACAGTAAAGATCTATCTCGATGAATTGAATTGAGTCCAGAAAAGCTTGCTATGGATTTCTAAAGCAAAGAGTGTCATTTTGGTCAGCCAATTCTCAATAGGTATATAGAAGGTGTGACACTGCCAACACGCTTAGCAGGACTCCATAAGTTAGTTAACTAGTTTTAATGTCACTTACCTCTGAGTTTCTGAATAATACGGTACAATATTCACTCTAATTATGTCATCCACTGCATATACATTTTTTTGGGGGAGGGGAACAAATATCTAATGCTGACACTTGGACACCCATCGACAACACCAACTGAGGCATAAGTCATTTTGGCGTTCAAGTAGTAGCTGGCTACTGTCTGATAGACTACAGAGAACCTCATTAACTATGCACACAATCAACCAATCAATTATTAAAAGGTGGGATTATTTGACATTTTCTCAAAGGGCCTAAAAATTTTACAACATTAATATTTTGGGTAACTTCACATAAATATACCCTATGTTAAACAATAACATGAGAGTAGGAAATGTGATTCTCATTGCACTGGACCTTCAACAGTGTACAGTTGTATTTTCATTCAGCCAATTTGTTAGTAAAGATTTTTTTAGTCAGCGGATTAAAATCAAACTTGTTTCCACAGCTTTACGCTTTCAGCTGTTAGATCTGGTCTTAAGTAATATCATACCAGAATTCAGACATCTTTAGCCTCGACCTTGACGTTCCCTTTGGTTTTGAACCTTGGTGGACAGGTGATATTTTCTCAGCTAGTCTGAGGCTATCTGCTCTGTCTGGAGCTCTGCCTCAGAGGAACTTTGGGTCTGAACACATGCTGCTCTCATTGACCTCACTGCCCCACCAACACTGAATTCTCATCCCTCATCTGCTAGAAAAATAATTACGCATCGGCTATTTGATTAAGAGCAAAGTGCTACTCAGTATTACAAGGGGCAGATTTGTATGCAGGAATGAATGAGAACAAGTATCATTGAAAGTCTCTATATTCTCATATTTTTTCCACCCTTTTCCTTTCTTTTTTTGAAGCAACAGGTAATAGGCCGGATTGTAGCGCCAAGGGCCTTGGTCCCACAGGTCCAGGTCCAAGCAGAAGACTGCTCCGTGTCACCTAATAAGAGTGCACCCGGGCAGGCTGTAGATGGTGCCACGGTCTCCTTGCCGTCAGACCAGCCCAGAATCCTCTACCAGTGTGGGGACTGCGATGAACTTTTCAAGAGCATGGACCTTTGGCAGCAACACCGTAAAGACTGTGCCATCTCTGAAATCAAGTCAGAATATGATTCAGGACCCCAGACAGAACATGATCCAGAATTGGAAGCTGAGCAAGAACCAGGTCCAGATGAGACTGGATTCTCAGAAAAGGCACCGGTGGAGGCTCAGGATCAAACCACAATATCCACAGCAGAGGAGAAGACACAGTCTCAACCAGTTTCAGAGACGTTTTCAGCCCAGAGCTCAGACCAGAGCTCAGACCAGAGCTCAGATCCTGCGGTTCCTGACGGTGCCTCTTCATCCTCTAATACAGAGGATTCCTCTCCCTCCAAGAAGAGAGGGTCCAACAAAAAGCCTAAGCCTGAACCTGTACTCTTGTGTGTGGACTGTGGCTCAAGTTTCAGACTGGTCTCTGAGCTAGTGACCCACCGCAAGTTACAGCATGGCTTGAAGGAAGCCCTGCACAGCTGCTTCATATGTGGGGAGAGCTTCCTGAACACCACACTCTTCCTCTACCACCGCAAGCAGCACCGGCAGAAGGGTGAGGAGAAACAAGAAGTAGTTCTAGAGGAGATATCGCAGGAGGATTGTACTCAGAATAATGGCACTGAGGAGCAGAGTCAGGATGCCATTCCCTCCACCACCGATTCTAACTCCAGCTTCACACAACCTCAGTCGTTCATGTGCACCCAGTGTGGGGAGAGCTGCAGCAATGAGGTGGCGCTGGCTACACATCGTAAGGAGAAGCATGGCCTGCAAGAGGCCCTGCATCATTGCTCCCAGTGTAACCAGGACTTCATGAACACCACCCAGTACCTGTACCATCGCCGGTCGCACCGTCCCAAACCAGGGACAGAGGTGGATGGAGCTGAGACTGCTGTTGATGGGGCCGCCACCAACCCTGATGATAACCCACAGAGCTCAAAGCGGCTGCATTCCCCTTCCTGTGAATCAGGTATGCCCCAACCTAAGAGAGGCAAGCCCGCCGTCAAGATCAGCAGCATTAATGCACTAAAAGGTAAGAGGAAATAATCACTGAAATGTTCACTGAGAAATTTGAAGGTATTTGTTTGCCTGAGATGTGCCCTTGATGAACTGATTTTTTGTTTTGTCAGAGAGCGACGGGGGCGCAGGCGCCATCAAGGAGCAGTCGGAGGGCAGCACTACAACAGACTCAGACACCATAAACCTCCCTCCGCCTGCTAAACTGTTGCAGGACTGGGCCCGCACCCCGCTACCCCATGTTTGCCCCTACTGTGGGAAAACCTTCACACGCCGTGTCTTCCTCCGCAGCCATGTCTACAGCCACACTGGAGAAAAGCTCTTTACATGCAAGGTTTCAATCAGAATATGATCAAAATGTCTGGGGGATCATTTGCTTTGATGTAGATTCCATTTATGTCACGTGGGTGACATGGAAGGCATGATATGATGCCTTGAGGTGGGTTAGGTGTTGTGGCAGACATTTATGGGACACACTGACAAGGCCCCACTCATTATATTTGACAGATTCTCATTTCTTTACAGTATCAATCACAATGCTCTGCACAATGGAAATTTTAGAATTATTTATTTCCTTATCAGGAGTAATTAAAATGGGTACTGGGTACTACACTAATCCTGATAATTGTTGTTGTGAAGGTGTGCACTAAGGCCTTTAGTAACTCCCAGAGCCTGCTGCGTCACAGCTTGAGCCACACAGGCACCCGGCCCTTCAACTGTGATGTGTGTGGCAAGAACTTCTCCCAGGCGGCGACTCTGAAGAGACACCAACACACTCATACATCGATAGTGCCTCGGCGCAAGCGTGGACGCAAACCGGTACAGTTTCCAGAAACTACTTGCTAAAAGGCTCTCTCATATTGAAGGGTTCCATCTATTTTGGAACAAAATCAAAAATACAGATGGTTCTATTGTTAAAAATAATAATAAAGTAATTGTCAGTTTTTTTTCAAATGGTGGATACCGTTCATACATTTGGAATGAAAACATGAAATTTCAATTGTTGTGTATAATTTGCTGTGAAACTTGACCATGACGGGTGTGTCCCATTCCTACAGGCGTGTACTTTGGACAATGAGGGAGCCGCCCACCTCTTCCCCTGTCCTCATTGCTCCTCAAGGTTCAACACCGAGGATCAGCTCAACCATCACAAGTAATATCAATTTTGCTAACATTAGGCATTGAGCATGTTCTCTTAGTGGGGATATAGGAGGGAGTTAAGCCAACATCCCAGGGAACATCCATGACCTAAACTATATTCAACTGTACCTTGCTCTCACCTACTTGTATGTAGACCAGAGACTTTCTATATCCAATAGTTCCAACCTTTTTTACAGGTGTAAATACATTAGAATTACTGCTCCAAGCAGAGCCCAGGACAGGATTTAGATAAACCTCCTCCCCGTAGCCTGGAGCTGCAGTAGCTGAGCCGTGTCTGACCACTGAGCAAGGCCTTTAAGCTGTGTAGTAAACGCACTGCCTGAGATGTCTGGGTGCCCTTGAGTCCCAGCCACAGATGATTGACAGACAGAGGCCCAGTAAATTAAGATGATAACGATAACAATCCAGGATGTGGGAAGAGAAAAGTGTAAGAGCTGGATTCTGTTCTATGTGGTTGAGGAAGGTTGGTGGTGGTGGTGGTGGGGTGGCCCATCACTGACCCCCTGAACCAATGCGAGGATGTGCTTTGGGTGCCAATGGACCATTCCCCTTGAACCATTTTCTGTTACTAGTTAGGTAAAAGTAAGAAGTCAGTGTAAAAGCAGTGTACTATACGCATGCCATCTCCTCCACTCATTAGAGAACATTTGGCTGGGAGGAGAGGTGAGTCCAACTGAAATTTTAATTCTCTCAGCTGCCTCGGGGTCAGCAGTCCCTGAAATATTGATTTCTTATTGTCTACTTGACATGGAAGAGAAACAGCCTCCTCCTATATAGGCATTAAGAGCTCCTCGCACATAACCTCTAGCATCATACTGTAGAAGACTTGTGTCGTTAAATACTTTACAAATCCATTAACTGGCAGTGCATCATACATAATACATAGAGGTATGTATTTTTTAGTGGAGCGTTGTTTCTTTAACTTAAACATAGTCTGCGTCTGTACTGATTATTGGAAGCTGTCCAAAGAAACTGCATTATCTTTTCATGGTGCGATGTGCAGTACTGATGCAGCATTAATTGAATACACCTTCGTGCCTCTCCCCTCTCCTCCCCTAAGGTTATATCCAGCATAACATTAACAATGGATAAATATAGTCTTTCATGTCCCAACTCTCTGGCTCCCCCAGTATATTGCCATTCTTTTATCTCCAGCCATTATACACCCAGCTAATACCCCTTATTTAACCTGAAGCACAAGTAAGCACATAGGTGCTGGTAATCCTCATACAAGTTGCATGTAGAGTGTTAGCTTAAAGCTAAAATATTACAGTTTACAGCTAAACAGTTATTTCCTTCTTTATGACAAGTGTCATACAGTGCAATACAAATTGTGGTACGATTACATGTAGGTGGAAGACATGGCTTTCTGACTTGTCTTCCTATCTTAACATCCCTCATCCACTTATAGTTATTTCCTATTACTACTCTGTTAATATCATTGTGTGTTTGTGTGTGTGTTACAGACTGCTCCACACCAGCCATCCGTTCCCTTGCACAGAGTGTGGCGTGGCCTTCAAACGCAGGAAGGAGCTGGACCTGCACTCCCTTGCTCACCAAGGTCAGAGTCGTCTGCTGAAGTACTTGTGGTTTTCCTCTGTGTCATTGAGTCTTTGTCTGTTTTACTCCAATGTTTATGCCGTACAAACCTAATCCTGAGAATGTGTGAAAGCATTCAGGAGAATTAATGACAAGAACAGATGTGATAAACGTGTCAAGAATCCAGATCCAATTCCCCGTAACTATTTGTAATGGAAAGCTATTAGATATGATGTTCCCATCAGTTCAGCTTGCAGTCAATTACTATTGATTGATGAAAAGTCGGCAATGAATGCCCCCTGCAGCTTCCCCGGGTGGCCTACCGTGTTTATTTACAAACATACATCCATGTTATATATGCATTGTCCCTCAGATGCATTAGGTCAATGAATTCCCATTGATTTGTGTCCCATGTGGAATAAAGGAGGATGGCAGGGATAAATGAATTGGATCAACATATTGATGCTCTTAATCAGGTGGGGCGTTGTCACGGCGACCTCATTACCTTAGCCTGAAGAGGCGGTTTGTGTCAGGGGTCAGAGATATGTGCCTCCTCTAAGAGAGATGATTGGGGAGATTGATCCATTGATCAGTTCAGGGCCATAGGCTGAGATTGTCCTTATTAAAGGTTTAAATGGAGGGTCCCAATGGGGAGCAGAGTGGATAACCCCCACTGGGATAGACGTACAGATGGTTAGTAGATTGCCTGACGACCAAGTTCTGGTCCTCAGGCCAGTGCACATGCACTTGTGACAAGCATTTCTATGTTTACCACCTATGACTGCAACACCATTGACGCTACAGCTAGCAAGCAAGAAGCACAAAGCTGCATGACGATGTAGTTGTTGACATGGCACTCACTCATCTAAAACCTGTCACTATTCCATCCCAGACAAGGAACCAGCACAATGTGCTCACTGTTCAGCCCAGTTTGTCAACCATTCGGTGTTGGAGATTCACATGCAGCGTTGCCCTACCACTGGGGAGGATAAGAACGTTGGACGAGGACGGGGCCAGGGGCGAGGACGCTGCACTGGACAGGTGAGGAGGATACAAATTAGTATGTCTTTAAACGATAGGGTATATCGCAGCCACCGCACCTGGCAGGAGTTACCTCCTGCTCCTTATGTGGGTGGTTGGTATAGAAGTCGCTCCCTTCAGACGTCTTCAACTGAGGGCAGAGCTGTATGTTTCAGACCTTGGGACTTCACTGGGTTTTCAAGTGGGCACCCCACTTCACCGGCGTTTCATCAACAAACCCACGACACCTCAGTGGGGCTTCACAGCAGAACCAGCGTCTTGGAACTGCCCCCTCGGCCCTTCAGGTCGACCATTCAGCTCTGACCCCCCTCCCCTCTGCCAGCCTGGTTTAGCCACCGCTCACTCCTCTTTAGCCACAGCCATCTGGATGCTGTCTCTGCCCGCTTCGAGATGTCGATTAGTAAAGCTTAATTCATTTAACTGGCAGGTTTTGCTGCTCAAATCCATGTTCATTCGTTTTTTGCTAATTCTGTTTTTGTTTGGATTTCCTTTCATTCCCTCTATGCCTCCCTCAGATTGAGTGTGACCTGTGTGGCCACCGCTGCATGACCCAGGAGGGCCTGGACCTCCATCGGTTATCCCACACAGGCCAGACGCCTCTCAAGTGCCCGGTGATGCCCTGCCGTCGCCGGTTTGCCTCCAATGCTGCGCTGGAGGAACACGTGCTAGCCCACTTCCAGGGCACGTTCAACAAAGCCAAAAACCGACCTCGCTTCCGCTGCCAGATCTGCGACAAAGAGTTTGCCTACGCGTCCACCTTCAACGTCCACATGAGGACACACACTGACGAAAGGCCCTTTGAGGTGAGATGGGGTGTCTGTGCAAAGAGGGGAGGGAAGGAAAAGAGAGAAAAAGGGGAAGGGGGTTTAATGCATAGTGTATCATAGATAAATTGCTAGCACTCTTTCAGCCTGTCACCTTCCTTTTTATGCATGACTTTCACTTTTTCAAATCGAAATTCATCACTGCCTCAACCCACATGGTCGCACCCATTCCTAGTTGAGGCCATCTCTCTGGTTCCGGGCCATGGCCATTTGTGCAGTGTGTCCTGCGGGTCTTCCCCCCCCCCCTGTGTACCTGTGATTAATGATACGGGCTGAGTTAGGGCCTGTCAGTTCCCTTTTGTGGCTGTTACTATTCTGGGACTCCCCCTCTCTCTGCTGTTCTGGTGACTGGGCAGGACCTCAACCATAGACCCACCCAAGCCCCCTCACAGCACATGATGTTGGAGAAATTGATGTAATGTACGTGACTATGCTTTGAGCGTTGTCCATCAAAGGTGCTGAGGATGGAGGTTCAAGGGGCCTTGGATCGCAAACATACATGTGGTAGTGGGGATGAAATTTAATTCAAACCAATTATATGGTGTGTGATCCTGAATGACTGAAGACTTATGTTTGCCAGTACCAAGCAGTAGGCACCAGAATATGAGCATACATACAGAATATTAAAGCATACATACAATACAGACGTATGAAACATGAAACTCTTGTGCTACCAACACTTCACACAATTCCAGTGTGAAGTGTCCCCAGTGGCAATCAAAGCAAAGCTGAATATAGCCATTTGTCACTATGATCTACCCACTGAGCCACAGTGCCTCAGGTTTCATCAAGTTTCTAGTGGTGGTTCATTGTCTGCAGTCAGATGGGAGCTAGCAAAGAGCAAATGTTAGGCTGGCAGGCAGGTGATACTGTGGAGTTGTAAATGTGAACACTATTGAGAAATAGTCTTGCTCACAGCACCGGTAACACCTGTTTCTCCTACATGTCCCCCGTGTAGCTGATCATACTCTCAATTACCCACGTTTGTCTTTTTTATTGCTCTGTCTCTTCGCTCCTTTCTTTCCCCATAGCTTGTTCTTCTGCTCCCCCTCGGCTGCAGCCAGAAGTGCTGCATCTGCAGCAAAAAATAGGTCTCAGAAAATATTTGCAGTAGAGAAAAGGCATTGTTGTGAACATAATTGCATATTTTCATACCCTCTTCGTTTTCCACCTTTCTCTTTTGTGCACTTTCCTCCCCCATTTCCCCCCTGTCCACTTCCCATTCTCCTCCACCCATCCACCAGTGCACCACATGTGGCAAGCGCTTCCGCCAGCTGCCACACCTGCAGGACCACGAGCGCATACACAGCGGCCTGCGGCCTTTCTGCTGCTGGGTTTGTGGCAAGAGCTTCAGTGTGGCAGCCCGTCTCACCGAGCATGCCCGCACCCACAGTGGCGAGAAACCCTACCCCTGCGCCCACTGCCCCTCCGCCTTCCGCTCGCGCTCCAACCTGGATAAACACATTCGGCTGCATGGCAACCTGCCTCCAGAGACCAGCGAGGATGCACAGGCAGCAGAGGCTGCCCAGGTCCAGAAGGTGCTAGAGGGGGCCAAGGTGCTGACTTCTCTGGCCACCACGGGAGATGGAGACCATGGCTCTGTGCAGACCATCTACGTACTGCAGGGGGATGCCGGCACCGAGACGGTAATGATCCCGTCGGCTCAGATTAGCACTATCGAAGGCTCCTCACAGGTCGTCATTCTGCCTTCCTCTGTCCTGGGAACTCAGTCTATCACTGTTCCCACCATCACCATGGACGGCAATGAAATTACCATGGTGGAGGGAAGCCAGTCGCCTCAGCACTCCATTGAGTTCATTGTGGAGGAAACTGTATAAAGACAGCAAATATAGGGCATTGAAGAAAGGAGGAAGGAATAGAACAATAGAGAAAGTGTGCGAAAGATTAGTAGAAAATAGACTGTTGATGGAGTAAACATGAAGATATTAAGCCATCATCGGCAATTATTGTGTATATAGTTTGAGTTTTTCTGAGCCAGTGTATGAAGATAATTTGTGTTTTGTGTGCTAATATATTTTTCAAAGATGTTGGAAAAGGCTTTAGCTGAGCAGTGAGGTTTGAATATCCCGTGTTTTAACAGTGTAAGCTGCAGAATTACGGTTCAAACAATAAAATATTCAGGAAAACAAAATGTACACTCAAAATGTCTTTTTCAAACTGATTGAAAAGCAGATTGTAAAATTGTTCCTTGATTGTATACAGACATCCATTTACAGCCCTTTTTATTAGGGGAGGCCTGGAGGTGGCCCATGAACTCTGTTATGTTTTCTTTATAATAAAATCTTTCCGCTCTCACATTTGTGAGTGTCCATCATTTTGTGAGGAGGACAACATGAGGCCATTACCCCTCTGTCCCTTCAGATAGGATGGACTTTACAGGAACTGTTGTAAATGCCCCTACTGCCTTTTGACACAAACATTGTGGAGCCTTCTAGAGAGAAATACACACCCAGTGTAAGCCAATGTAGAGCTTTTCAAATCTCTTTCTCTCACACACAGACACGTATACAAACAGAAGGCAGAATGAATCAGAATTGTGTGTGTATAGATTAACCATAATGTATCAATTTGTTGGACATTACATTATTGATTGGCCTTGTTGTAATTACATACAATAACAGGAATGTGACAAGAATTATGAGGATTTAGCTGAAGTGGAGCATTATACAGTGGCCAGTAGTGTTACGAAATTATCCTTATCAAAAATAATGATCACTTATGTCCGAATTGGAAGAGGTGTAATGTGATATAAGTTTTGTCAGTGCTGCAGTAACCCATTATAGGTTTCTAAAGCACAGTTTATGGCTGTCTCCCCCCAGTGATTGCTGACAGAGGGCTTTGAAAACACACACACACACACACACACACACACACAGAGGCACTCAGTCTTAGTTTGTTTTCATGTCATGGAGGGAGAAATGCTGATGATTGTGCGGGGAAATAGGGAAATTGCAGCATTTCAGCGGAGTGAGAAGCATATAAAGACAGAGGGATGCTGGGGAGCAAAGGGAAGCCGATGCCAAGAATCCAGCTGCTTTTCATTGTATTTCTGAGAGAGTCAACAGGCAACCAGTCGATAAATTGATGTTTTTTTCCTTTCTAGCAAATCTTGAGAGCTGATATTCTGGTAGAGTGCCATTTGTCATATCTGCGGCCTAACATTGAACGTAAAGACCCAACTCTCGCAGGTGCCAATGAAATGTTGGATAAATCATGAGGCCAGTATGTCTAGGTAACATGTCTGACTGCAGTATATTGTCTGGCTGTGTTGTGATTGTGTTGTAGCCTACAGCCAGTCCACACCTCAGCACACACTCAGCTGGGTTTTGGGTTTGTTTTTATCCCACTTTGTTCTCTAATCAAGTTGAGAGATTTCTTACAGGGTATGCTACTGGACTGCTGCTCATCCATACAAAGAGGCTGTAATTTAAGGCACAATCTGGAATCAATCACCTGTGGCACCGCTTCAGCTCCTCTACTGACTTTGTGTCCGTTTCATAGGTCAGAAAAGTGAGATTATGCCGTTGACTGACAGTATGCAACAGCTTAAGATTTAAATACATTCGAGATGCTAAATGTTACTTCACATTCAAGCAATGGGAAGATGCAAAATGTTGAATAGAG
>CABFOS010062789.1:0-21174 GCA_900660315.1 Diretmoides pauciradiatus | reverse complement strand
CTAGGCACTGGGAGGCTATTAAGAAGTGGGACGAAGCCATTCAGCTGACACCAGACAACCCGCTACTGTATGAGATGAAGTCTCAGGTACATTACAAAACAATATTGTACTCTTTGTCTTCTCTACATCTCCGCTTCCTTCAGCTCTCAGTCCTGGTGTAATGTGGTTAAAATTGCCTCTAACCACATGACTGGAACATAGTGCCTCATGTTTCTGTTTTTCCCCCCTGGTACTGTACAAAGTCAACAATGGCTACAGATGCAATCCAAAAACTGCCTTCAGAGTTTGTGTGTGTTTAGCTTCTGGAAATACTTGAGTCAGGTTTTTTATTTGTGTGTTTAGGATGTTCCCTGGAAAACATAGCCAACGTCTATCAGTCACTGGTGGCAATGACGAAGCTGCAGCTGAACATTACAAAGATAAATTCTCATCTGAAGCTGTCAACTGACGAGCAGACGTTAAATGTGACAGGCTGACAAGTTAATTAACACCAGCCTTTCTTTTACTTTGTATGCGCCTCTACCCATCCCTGCTGCCTGTGCGTGTGTGTGTGTGTGATAGATAGATAAATATGTACTTAATTCATCCCTGAGGGGAAATGAAGGCGTTATAGCAGCTCACGTCAAAAACAAACAATGTGATTGTGTGTGTCATCGTGGTGACCGAGACCCTTTCGCCAGCTGCCACGCCGGTATGCTGTTAAGTAAGATGGGTGCTAATCAGCATGGTGATGACACCACTGAAACCCTGCAGCATGTTCCCAAGGCGCTAGGAGCTTCTGTGTCTGTCTCTTCCTCTTTGACCGGTCCTTTCACTTCCTCTTTGTGGTACTATCTCTGTCTGTCTTTGTCTTTTTTTTTCATTCTCTCTTCCTCCCAGGTTTACTCTCCTCCCCACAGAGAAGAAGAGAAGAAAGCAGAGAAACCCATCCAAGAGGTTGAGGGGCTTGATTGTCCTTGGATCCACATGATCTCTCTACTGTAGCACCATTAAATCCTCCCTTATAGTCCGAATCATCCACAGTGATTTATACATGATGCATTATCCATTGTAGGATATCTGAGAAGGAAATCCTTATAGGACCAGGCCTGGGAAATGAACTCTGCCTCTCCTCGGTGGCTTTTTACGACTGTCCAATGTCATGACTGTTGAGCTAGAAGCATGACACACACACAGACCTCTGTTTGTAAGCTGTCCAAAACTACATTTCCTTCCTACTTAATTAGATTATTATCCAGTGTGTTTCATTACATATGAATTGGCCACCTCACCTATGTTGTATGTTGTGTGTCTGGTCTCATATACATCAGGCTGAAATAGGGTGGGTCTCATCAAATTCCCATCATTGGGCCCGATGACAGTGACCATGTACTTCCTTTCATCACTTTTTTCCTATTTAACTCGATCAGCTTGTGTGTGATGTGCGTAGCTCTGCCGTCTGTATGTCTGTCTGTCATTGTAGACTGCGGTCTGCCATGAAAGAAATTAGCTGCATTTGCAAAGCTGCCGTCACATCTTACTGGCCGTACGAATGACGTCTAGCTGAATGAGATCTCAGTGTTAGTGAGCCTATTTTGGGAAAAGGGCTTTCATGTTTTTCTTTGCTCCCTCTGCCTGGAATGGACTTCAAAAAACTCTGAAACTACAGACTTCCTTTACCTTATCTGATTTTAAAGTTCAAATTTAGGTTCACAGCTATTTGAATTTAGGTTCAAAGAGTAGGGACATTTTAAAGAATGAGATGGGAGAATGCCGATGCTTCACTGTATAATTTGGTGCTATTCATTAACTGGACCTTCTCTCCTTAGAGAGAAATTAACTTACCCTGCCCCTTTTTACCCTCCCCGTCAATTTCATTCAATCAATGTCTGCTCCAGCGCAAATTCATCCCCTTGCGCCACTTTGCCTTTTTATGCTCTGGTCCGTGTTTGTGTCTTGTATGTTTGTTTGCTTGTTGTTTTTAAATGCTGACATTTTGGCCAAGTCTTGCTCAAAAAAGAGATTGTTGATCTCAAGTGACTACCTGGTAAAATAAAGGTTAAATAAAAGTTAATGATGTTGTTGATTTTCTCTAGGAAAACTCCATTTCAAGCATTAGAGATGTTGGGCCATCTCTTAAGTATTTCATAATACATTTCTCGCCTACTTCCGCACATGTGGCTTTTGAGTCTCCGTTCAGTATGAGAAAAAAAAGAGGTACTCTGTACTCCAAGCATGTCACCACCTCTACAGCTCTCATCCATTGTGTTTGACAGTGTAGAGATGTAGCCAGATTGGGGTGTTGGTGGCGTATCACTGGAGGTCCCTTCAAGGTCTTTAATACCCTCCGCTCATCTGTCATTGAATACACCTTGGATGCTGAGCGTGCTTTGGGTGCGATGTGGACCGCCAATGTAAAGCATCATGCAATATTGCCATTCTTCTATTGTTGTTGAAGTGTTTTTAAGCAAACACTCCAAGGATGCTGCTCCTTGCTGTCTTTTTCCTGTGATTTCTCAGGTGGAATGCATATGTTTGTCTTGGAAGCATATGTGAAGAAACAATTTCCTAATCACACTCTCTGATGTCACAGACACCATCACCAGGGAATAGCTATCAGTGGAGAGCTGCTCTGTTCACGTAGACCTACGCAAACAATGCACCATGATCCTTCTTCCAATGTCTTGATTTGATTTACATACCGGGTTTACGTCATACGGTATGTGATATGAGAGCTTTTTTTGATGAGGCTATCCATTAATATGTATAACCCTTGTCCCATGTCGGACTTACAGGTATTGATCATCCTCCAGGAAGTGTTTCCAGCTGTGAAGGCAGCAGAGATGGCAGTGAAACTCCGCCCTCTCTGGTGGGAGAGCAGGCAGACTCTGGGCCGTGCCCAGCTAAGCCTGGGAGAAGTGGACCTGGTTAGTATGGGTGCTACCACCTAGATAGACTGTCCCAACATTAGTGTTGCATATCATCTTAATTTGCCTGTTTTCATAGTGGATTATATAAGCTTGTGTTATTGTCTTTTGTCCCTCATCCTAAAAAAAACATCAAGACGTGTCAGTCATTTCTATGGAAACTTGTGTATTACTTTTTTGACAGTCCCCCACCTCTGACATGGAGTGCCTGTTTCAAAGCACACCCAAGTGCTGGGGGCGTGGAAGATTGCGTAAAGTGTCCCAGAACACGCTAGGACCTGTGGGTGTATGAAATTCGCTGATCATAACGACACTGCGCACCCAGTTAAAGCAGAGCAAACAGGGTGGAACTCAGAAACCCTATGGCTAATGGCTCTGTGTTTAGATCCCGCATGTCCTGGAGCGAGAGAGCTGTTAGAGGCCTATCCAAAACAACAATGGGAAGTGTTGAAAGTTACTTGATCTAAAGCTAAGCCAAATATATACACACCTCCATGTATAATGAAGATATTGAGAAGGAAGGGAAAAAAAGCACATCTATTTTTAGTGAGGCTTGTTCAGTCGAGTTTCAGAACTTTGTATGTATCAACATGTTTGAGTGGTGCTTGTTTGTACAAAGTAGGTTCCCCATTTTCTCTTTTCTAAGTCTCTGTCTATTCCTTTCACTGCCTTCTTTAATTTCCCATTTTCTCTATCTCTAGGAAAATCTGGAAAGAACCTAAATCAAAACAGACATGTAGTAGCCACAGCTTGTTTTGTTATTTGTCACTTCTTTGCTTTATTTCCCCCCTCATTCTTTTCTTTCTTTTCTGTTTGGAGAAGAGACCACTTGAAACTGCCACTGACAGCATTGCAGCACAAGGGCTTTATCACCAATGAGCAAATCATGTGCCTTATTAATAGGCTCTTTTAAGCATGAGGCTCTTAAGAGAAGCAGATCATCAGCCTGAAGGGATATTTTTGTCTGTTGGAGGAGCACGAAATGAAGAACTGGTGCTTGTGACTGCAGTCTGTCCAGGGCAAAACCTAATTTGTTGTTGACAGAAATCTGTCACAGTTCATTTATCCAACGACCTGCCAGTCTGAGCTTGATAATGCCTTTTGCATATTCGGTTTTGTGTATTTATACTACCAGTTAGGAAAACCGGTTGCATTGCACATTAAGTTGAAAGGAATGTTGGCTTGATGTGAGGAGATTTACAGCGTGAAGCAATATTCCGTTTCTTCCTAGAAACAACGCTGTGTTTAAGTAGTCTTTGTCATGGTCGATGCACTGCAACCCTGCAAAACAAGAAACATCTTGAGTCACCAATTTTAACAATACGTTGACGCTAGTAGAATGAGACGCTTTTTTATAGGTATTTTTACTTTAGTTCAATTTTCAACCCATTGGAAGATTTTTTTCACAAGACTCAATCCTGGACTAAAGAACTCTTCTCTCTGTTAAAGCCGTTGTGGTCTAGGGACTAAGAAAAGACTAGAGGGGAATTGACCATAGCTTCTTTTTACTTTTAATTAAATGCCTCCATGTTTGATGCATGACACTTCCCTGGCCTGGCTTCAACTACAGGTTGGCTTTTCTCCCGGGGCTGATATGTGATAGTTTTTAGGATGAGCTGTGAGTCACCGCAACACAGAGGGCAGGTGCATCTAAAGCTAAGGTTTCACCAATGCCATTATAGTCTGAAAGAAAGAGTAGGGACTCCCATCTGCCGCTAGGATCTTTGGATGGGTATCTGTCTGATTAGTTAAGTTTCTTTGTTCTAAGTTTGCTTATTTTCTTCAGAGGTTTTGTCTTCATCGGATGCTCATTCACTACTGGTGGTTAGTTCAGAGTAGGCATAGTAGTAGCTGCATGGTATGGTGCATTGTTGATCGAAATAAGTATTAATAGTCCAACCAAGGCCATTTGGATGACTTGTAAATTGAGCCTTGGAGGTTAAGTCACCTGTTCTATCTCCATCTCTCATATCTTTGTGAGCATTTATTGATTTGGCTCCATTAGCATTTTACCCATTACAAGGATAAGTTGTTTTCTTTGAGTCCCTCAAGTTTGGAATTTGCTTGAGAGATTTCACAACTAGAATCCATCTCCTTTCATTCTCTATCAGTGAAGATTCATCAACTCATCAGTCACCATGAGTAGCACATTAATTTCATTGGCTGCATATCATCTTGGGTCAGGATTGATATATGGACCCATTACCTATTGCAGGAGGAAATTTCTATTTCTATTCTGCGATATAATGAAATCGATTTACAAATGCACGGTCAGCTGAGTGACATTTAAGTCTTAATGAAACAGTAAATCTGCCTATAATGTGGCGTGAATGAGGTTAGGCTCTTGTGCGCTAATGACAGACCCACCAGTGTCACACTATGCATCTGTTTGGCATTGAGAACAGTGAATCCACAACCGTGGGCGCACAGGAATGTGGGCTAACCGTTACGACTTGTTTGAGAATACGCCATACAAACTTCACTGACAGCTGAGATAGGAAGACATAATTCGTTTTGAATTTAAGAATCAGAAAAAGAGATGTCAGTACATTGCCCCATATCTTACCCAGTGTAAAGATCAGTTCATGTGTAATACATTTTTAATCCTAGGCTGATGTCTGTATTGTGCCTGCAGGCGGTGAGGTCCTTCCAGATTGCAATCCACTTGCGCCCGTCAGAACAAACCCTGTGGCAGGAGGACTTGGCATGGGCCTGGAAGTTGCAGAAGCAGCAACGGGCAGCCCGGGAGAAGACACGGCAAGAGGAGGAGACCCAGAAACTGATACTCAATGCCCCTGAACTACAGCAGGAGTATGATTTTGAGTCTGATGAGGTGCTGGCTGCCTGCACGGCCGTGGCTGACCGTCAGAGGCGCTACGAGGAGCTGAAGAGGACCGCTGTGGTCATAGACACTGAAGGCAATATCAAAAATGTTCCGATTGAAGAAGAGGGATCAGGGGACATGGCCTCTTCATCAAATGAACAGTTCGTCAAAGCACGAGGACTTTAAACTGGCCTCAGAGGATGAATGACTGTCTGGCTTCCATTGTGACGTCAGGGCTGAATGATGTTTTCCCTGAAACTACTGTTTTCATGAGCCTCGCTGTGTGAAAACCCATTTATTCACGTAAAAGATTATATGCCAGGTTTTGTCTTAAATGAAACGGTCAAACCTTGCTAGCTTATTAGTTCAGAATGGTGATCAAACATTCTGGTTGCACTGTATGTTAAATGAATTCATCCCCTGGCCAATTGAACATCCTCCTGGGCCAAGGTACAGTATGAACACAAATATATCCCAATCAGAACAGGGGTATGTCCAGTTTGAGTCCCTGGGCTAGTTACTGTAGGAAAACCTGGCCACGGAAAGTGACACTGTCCCTTCCTGCAACAAATTTTGTTGAGGTACCCTTTATCAACGCACTAAACCCCCAACTTCTCCAGTGGAGCTGCTTGGTGGCCAAAGGTAGAAGACGGGTGTGAATGTATGTAGCTGTGTGAGTGTGAAGCAGGGTGTTGCTGACAAACAGCTTGTATCTTTCCTGGAATAATAAAGGAAAAAATATACATGTTAATTGCAAGAATCCTGGTGTTTCTGTCCCTCAGGATGCCTACAGAGTCCAATGTGTATCTTTTCATACTATTTGGCATTAGTATCATGTGTCAAACACATGGAATTTAGATTATTCCCCGATGTCTTTGTTTTCTGGAGACACGTTTGAGCAGGCAACATTTATACCGAGCTATCCTGAGATTGAACCTGACGCCCCCAGATTTGACCAATATAATGCATATAAAACACGTTCTAACATTCCTAGTGTCTGATTTGCCCAAGGCACCTCAGAAGAATTCACTGCCTTATGCAAGTGCAAAATGACTTGTGGTTTTAAACTCTTTTTTTCTGCACATCATATTGGTATGACAATCAATCAAGGAGTAGTAGAAGTAACAAAATGATAGATGTGCAGCTACAGCAACCTGCAGCAACAGCCAAAGCAATGCAAATGTATGCTGCACTGCAAACTTTGTACCCAAAATGAATGCAGTGCCATTTAAACATAGTCTTATAAATATGGTAGATTATTTGCCTTAGAAAGTTTTACCTTACAAATAAAAGACATGGCAGATTACAGGTGATTAAAGGCCCCCTATTCACTTTTCAAATGCAATGTGGTGCTTTGTATGTAAATGTGGTTAAGAACGAATCTCAAGAATAAATTCTAACATGCAGAACAGTACTTGACCCTATGGCAAATTCAAAATTATTCAAATGATTCAAATCTGCTGAGTGGAGGCAATCTAGAGTGTAGTTCCAATGCTGCATCGCTGCCTCATTGGAAGGATTTTGGCAGTTCAGAGTTGACATTGTAAAACATGTCCAATTATGTGTTGACAGGAGCTACTGCTCACTGAAAATTAAAAAAAAACTAATCGCTCAAACAAAATCAAATTCAACAACTTTGATCATGTTCCTATATAATGCCCTACAAAGGCAAACCCTCATATTAAACTGCAGAAACTAATAATAATAATAATAAACTAATAATACTAGTGCTGCTTAGCTAATAAGTAGTAGTGCAATGATAATTGATGTAAAGGTAAACTGCCATAACAAGCTATTCTTTGTGTATTCTAAATGTTCTGACTGGGGACTGAATTTGATAGCCTATCAACAAAATTTTACTATTACTGTATACACTTTTGAAATACATACTGTCTGTTTCAATATCAACATTTGCAACCGTAGATGCAAAGTTTAAGTCATTTTTCATAGCTTCACCGCTCAGTGCTCTTTGGCTCGTAGGGCAGTATGAATATAGAAATAATTCAAATTGTCTATAACTGAGCCTCTGTATGAGCCAAGATGCTATAGTCTTGTGTGAATAAGGCTGAAGACTGGATGTGGGCCTATATATTTTTCTGATGTGTCTACACCCTTAAGACTGGTTCATTTTTCTGATCTGTTTCAAATACATCAGTCATCACAAACGTGATACCTTTTGGATGCCACAAGTTTCAGAAATGCTTCGTCAGAGGAGCACGACCGGAAGAAAATGACAGAGCAGCACGTGCTTCAGTAAAGATGAAACCTTTTCAGTTGCATCATATCACAAGACTGAACAAAGTCCTTCTCCATTACAAATAAAGGGCCTGTCTTACAGTAACTGTTTCGAAACTGGTTTTTCATGGCAAAAAAAAATGACAACCCCTGAGATGAATAATATTGCATGAGAATTCCCTGAATCCCACTTGAATATTGGAGAGTCATGTAATCTGAGCTTCTGATGCAGGAATGATGAGATATTAAAACCATTTATACCATGGCCTGGACAATACATAAATCTGATTGGTTGGAGGCTTTCCATTAATTAAGGGATCATACCCTACTACAGTATCTCTGTAGCAGAGTTTGCTACAACCAGGGCCGTGACACAGAGACAAGGCAGGAGAGGAGAGTCAGACCTGCAGCAGACCACTTTATTTACATGGCAGGTCTACCAGGCTTCCAGGAGCATCCCAACTCCAACTGGGCAGCTCTTCTAGTTCTGCCCCCGGCTGCATTCTCAGGGAACAGGGTGGTCGCTGTTGCTGGTCTCACTGCTCCATACAGTCCGACTGTCGACCTCGTATCTCCCATCGGACTCAGTCACACAAGCACTCTAGCTCAGACACTCTCACAGACAGACAGACACACATCCGGCTGCAATCAGCTTTAATTGGCTGCAGCCGGTTCTGGATACAGAGAGATTCAGTCAATTGACTCAACTCTCTCCTGTATCCAACCTATGTCTCCCCCCAGTCTGCCACAATCTCCTTCACAACCATATTCAGTAACAATTTATGGCAATGTTGTCCGTGTCCTGTTTGCTGGTGTAGTAAAGTAATAAGAATCTCATGTTGATTATGAGACAGGAATGATTGTGTTCCAGGTGTTAGTCAGATACAGTAGTCTATTAGAAAAAGGTTTGAATGGCAAATGCCCTAAAATCTGATAAATACTCCTTATTTTTTATGTTTGGCAAGTGGCCTGGTAGTGGCAGTCCTATCACCTATTATTTCATAAGCAATAGATAGCTTTTATATTACAGTTTTTAACTCCCTATCTACAGAAGTGGTGTCTCTAGATTAAAGACAACAGGTGATTGAACATGTGTGATCAGAGCCCCAAAACTTTTAAACAAACTCTCTGAGAAAAGATGATTAGAAAAATCTGTCCCTCTTTTTGCCAAGAGAGACGTTAAACTGTAGCCAGCAGTACAAGTCTTTCATTTATTATAACTTATTGTTCAAATGTTTGTTTGTAACAATGTTAAGAAAAGTGCAATACAAACTGAGTTATTATTTGTATATCTGTTATGTTCTGGATTGCCTGTGCTGTGCTAAAAGCTCTGTGCCCTTAATTCGTTGGCTATGCTGAAAGCAGCTTGAACACTCATTGATTTTTAAGTGGCATCTTCTAATAGATGATTGTTTTCACAGGCCCGTCAGGGAAGCGCTTTATGTCTAAAACAGTCTATCAGATATAATATACTATTGGCGTTAGCTGATGAGGCGGTGAAAGTTGAGACAAGTTTCCCAGTAGATTCATTTTTCCTTTAACCTCTATTAAAATCATATGTCGTCTGTATATTTGTCATTCACGTCCATCCCCCTAGAGACTCTACAGCTGTAACAGACCTCGAAGTTCGAGGCCATAACCCTCTTCAGTGGCAGATTGTTCTCAGAGGCAAGTTTTACGACCCACAGCAGCTTTGGACATCAGGCACATTGTGTCGTCGGAAATCGCTGGATATCAAGAAATTAGCTGTGTGAGCAATGACATGCCATCTAAACTGGCTATTGGTTAGAAATGTGTTTTAGTCATCAGCTCTAGTGTAGATGAGGAGGACAGCTGTGTTATTTTCTCGGCAGTAAAATGGCATTGACACATTGTTATTGTAGAACACTTAAATCAAAGAAAAGCCTGGTCGGTTTCAGGTGCCTGAGGAACTACTATCTGTTTCTACAAAGAAGCTTTCTACAAAGAAACTTGGCACAGAGTACTAATTAGAAGCACATTTCATGTAATTTAGTAATATTTTATCAATGATAATATTGGATTGCACCATTGCTTCTTCACACCTTTTGTTTATTTTCCTATTAGTTTAGTTTTCATGACAAGCTGCACATTCCTGTCCAACAGGTTTTGATGATTGATGATCATGTGACTTCTCTACCCATTTGATTCGAGTAATAAATATTGATTTACTGATCAATATCCCATCTACAGGACAGTACAGTAATAGTGCTGAGCTAATGCAGATGCTGTTGTAATCCTGATATATCCCTCCTCTTTCCATAATAGCCCACTGTGCAGATCCCATTTAGCTTACTAAAGTTTTCTAGTCAGTGTTGGGAAGTGGATTCAGCAGGTTTATGCCATGACTGGGTAGTAATACTGTGCTTCTCAGTATTATCTATGGTAAGTTGACAATACACACTTCACATAATAAACTGGGTAGGTTTCAAGAAGAAAAAACATTAATGTGAATATTTGCAGTTTTATTTGCATTTTTATTCATGATTTGGTACAACACACAGTTTGTTCACAAAACACTAGAAGCTGTAGTGGTAACGCATGTTGCTACAGCAGATTTTAACACAGAAATATGAACTTAATATTGATATCTTGAGCAACACTTTCATAACGCCATGTTGAACCATGAAATCCATTTCAATAACAAGCAAAACATTCATTATGTTCAACTAAATTTATGTGATTGGGAATATTTTCAAGAATAGAGATGGTTTAATATCCGTATCTTCAATTTTCATTCCCAATCTCAGATTCCCAATAAAATCTGATTAGATGAGAAGAAGTGGACGTGGAAGTCGATGAAATGAAGGTAAAATAAAATGACGTTCAATGATCCCATGGGGTAATTGTGTAAATTGTGGCGTTTGAGGCCTCCTAAAATCCTCCAATGTCTGTATTGTGGAAAATATCTCTGTAAGTCACAGTATAGCTGCCTTCCGTTACTAAATGCAAAGGATGATATTGTTCTAGCTTTGTTTTTATACCTTGGGCAGTTTGGTATAGCTGCTGAGTCGACCAATATAATCAAGCTGTTTGCAAATGTTGAAAAGTACCAAACAATTACGAACATATTCATCTTGTACCGATTTGAAATGGGAAATATCTGGACCTTCTCACAGAGAAGACAATAAAAAAATATTTTCATTATTAAAATAAATTAACATAATGGGACAGCTTACAGTTGTTGTGCAGGGTAGTCACAATGCTACAACACAAACATTGCCAACAGCCTTGCAGTGGTTTTAGGATTCAAAAAGTGCAAAAAAATATTTTCTATGTTGATGTTGATAAAATTACAAATAAATGTAATATCTAAATGTACGTGCAATTCTAATGACTTACGCCGTATTCTTTGTGGTATGTTATGTCTATGGAGAATTAGATTAATTGGGGAAATTTAGTTCAGCAAAGATTTTTTTTCAGCAGTCTACTATGGCACAAAGATTAGATATCTACAAACTTGATGAATTAATTCTTCAGTCTTCAGCATCTTTTCTGGTATTATCATGGCTTTGCAGTGCTTTTATCAATTTCCATCTTCTGTCCTGATACAGTCCAATTACACTGATAAATGCTTCTTTAATAAGTTCAATGTAGAATTTCAAGATTTTTTGTCCATTATATGCATTTCTCTTGTATGTTCACAGTCTCATCTGTGAAGGTTACATATAGAGTCTGGTCCTTGGGACCCAGTGGAACCACATTCAATGGTAAAGCTTCATTCCTGCCCCTTGTCCTGCCTGGTGCTGCGGCCTCTAAAATGCATTGTGAATGCTCCTTCTGAGGGCCGATTTCCTTCTGGGGGTCCTGTAACAGAGGTCCCTCTGGTGGACAGGAGCTGGTCTGTCCTCCTGCTCTGAATGACCCCAGCCTCCTGTCACTTCCCTCAGATGGGTACAGGAAGGTCTGTGATGTGCTCACGTCCTCCCTCAGCTCACGGGATACCAGTGATGGGGAGTCCCGAGACACGATGGAGGAGGACAGGTGACCACAGTGGAACTGACCTCTGCTTCTTTGTCCACGACCGCCCATTTTGCAGAACAGACATTTGATTTTTTCCACCAACTTAAGGACCACTGTCTTCCTAAGCAGGATGTAGATCCAAGGGTCCAAGATGGGGTTGACAGAGGCTATGCGGATGGCCAGCAGGTCTGGGTTCTTCTCTATTGGCTCGTCTATCTGGTTTCTGTATAACTGGTTCACAAAGATCCTCAACTGAAAGCATAGGAGAGAAAACATACATGAACTTGTGAAGTTAACAAACTGAGTTGTTCTCACATCAAGGGACATTCAAAGAGCATTTGAAATGCAAATACAATTTCTAGTATAAACACACTACACTATACAAATAGTCAAATATATTATTTTTTGACATATTTAGACAGGGTTGGCATGCATTTGTCAAATCTTAATAGCCACTAATCTTTTTTTTCACATCACAGAAGCAATGGAAAGAGGCCAATAAAAACAGAATGACATCTCCTCAAAATCATCCATCACAACCAAGCATTTGGCTGTTGGTTTTCCCTGGGGTCTAATCAGTCTTCTCACAATGCAGAGTAGCTCATCTATTCTGTTGCCATGAAAGGAGTGATCAATGAAAGGTTACAGTGGGTACAACGAAAGGTTACAGTGGGTATCCTTAGATATTTTACTGATCACTGACTTTGACCACATACATCCAAGAATTTCTGATTTTCTTTCTACATTGTCTCCTCTATGGGAACAAGCAAGCACAGGAGAATCCATCAGTCTGAACCTTTGCTTCCAATGGCTGAACACTCAATGAGAGCTGAGTTCAACGTTTGGAGATATTTGAGACCAGACACCAATCAATATATGCAATTAGAAAAAAGTCCCTATCAGTGTCATATTAGTGATGCTATGCTATGCTGTTTTAAAACCATTTGTGTGCACATTGATCTTGTAATCTACTGAAAGTATAACATACTAACATACTGTACACACTGAGGTTGTGCACCAAGGAGACTTAACACATTACCTAACCACAGATCTAAAATAGCAATGGAGTTAAACTTCAATGTGGGTGGAGGAGAGGATGTATGCACACGTACACAAGTTGTATATCCTTATCTGCCTTCCTCACACATCTCTCATTTACTTAATTAAATTAAACATCCTGGGCGCACAATCATTGTTCCAGTTCATTTCAATTAAGTTCCAGTTAAATATACTATTGCATTCTGGTGAATTCAAGTTTGTATGCTATCTCACTGATTCAAAGTCTGGAAAAAATCATTATTGGTTAAAAGTACTTTATTCTCTTTTCTCTCACACACACATTTCTTTGCGTACAGGTGACCGGGTGTTGTTGCGCAACACCCAAACGCAAAACACAGACACTGGACCGCGCTGAGCTTATGCTTTTTGGGCTTTTACTCACCACTAAAGGTATGGAGCATATGAGAACCACAGCGGAGGTAGCTATAAGCAAGATGACCATCTGGATCTCTGCCCCGGCCAGACGTCGGAAACTCCGTCTGCGCCGGAGAACCGCGATGCGCCTCTGGTCGGTGCCCAGAGACGTGCGGCGAATGAAGCGCTTGTGCATCATGATCAGCGCTCCGCACACCATCACGTTGCATATAACCGTGGCCAGCACAAGGAATGAATTCACACCCGCGTACATCAGGTTAAACGTAGCGACTGTGGTGTTGCTGGTCCGCCAGTCGATGAAGCACCAGGTCTGCGGGTATTGGCGCTTCACCTGCCCGAGTCCCAGGCTGGGGAGCGCGCAGAACACCACGTTGGTGACGTATATGGCCAAGAGGGTCAGCGCGGCAAGTCTTTGATTGACGTACTCGTTGTAGAAATACGCGTGGTTTATGGCCAAGTATCTTTCAATTGACATGGCGAATACAATGCTCAGCTGGACCAAGAAGAAGAAGAGGAGGATGAAGCCGGAGTACTGGCACAGCGGCTCGCCCCCCGGCCACGAGCCCTTCATGTAGGTGGCGATGGTGACGGGGCTGGCCAGCAGGGTCCCCAGCAGGTCCGTCACCGCCAGGCCGCACACCAGCGTGTAGAAAGTCGTCTCTTTTTGTTCCTTTCTTGATATACGGAGAACCACTATGGCGATGACATTCCCCGCTACCCCGATGATGAACATGATGATAGGGATAGTGGGCTGCCGGGGTCGGCCCAGTACTGCTTCCGTGCTGTTGTTCATACCTTCAGATATTTCTGTCACCATGTCACACTAAGCAGATGTCCTCTCGGGTCGCATGTGGTAACCTTTTTCCCATTTGGGTTCCAAGTTCTCCAAATACGCACGTTCCATATTTCCACATTTTCATTTTACGCACGGAATTCAAACTCCATGTCCCCAAGAGTTCTTGCTGGAGGTGATGGTGATTCCACAGGAGAAAACAGTTGGGTTTATTGATTATTGGTTGGCAAGCGATGCTCTGTCTCGTGTGAGCTGCCCTCCACGTTGTTACCGCGACCAGCAGTGCTGCTGACAGGGGAAGTTTCTTGTCGGGACCCTGAGATCAACTCCTCCTCCGCAGCTCGTTTAACCAGTGAGCGTTTGAGAAACAGGTTAATCACAAGGAGGTGTAGCCAAGAGACATAATATACAGGTTGAGCACGCACCGGATTTGTGTCACATCTTGAGTTTTAATTAGTGCTAGGGCAAGCTATGATTTGAATAGTGCAAATTGTGAAGTTCATCAGAGAGTTTGCTCAGTGCATCTGTAAAGGAATCTGTAAATTCTCGTCGTGTCCCATCACTGTTTATAGGCGATAATAATCCGTTTGTGTAAATGTTATAACAAATTTGTAGTTCTTTTGTATCACAAATCTTAAGTGCCCATAACTTATAAAATGTTGAATGAAAGTATGATTAACAGTTATTGCTCAACATTTTCCCCGGGATTGTATTGTGACTGATTGCTGTATAATGTATGGAAGGTGTAACTTGCAGACATCATGCTGCTGCAGGTGGATGTAATCTACCTTTAATCAATAGGCCGATCCAGATGATTATTTTGCATGCACCCAGGGGCGCCGACAGGAATTCTGGGCCCCATGAACAGATATGACAATGGGCCCCTATGAAGCACACTTGAGAACCTGAATATATTTCTGCATACAGTGCAGAATTCACTCTTTGATGCACTACAAGAAATGTCTAAAAGCAATATTTTACAGTCAAAAGTCAAAGTTATGTATTTTTTGGGGGCCCCCGTCAGTCAAGGGCCCTTGGAATCATCCTAACCCCCCCCCCATACAGCGCCACTGCATGCACCAAGACCAATCTAAACCACATACCCTGGTAGTTTTCTTTTAATTGGTCCATTCTGTGTGGCCCAGAAGTCACAGTTTGCCTTCTTCCGATAGATAAAGACAACATCAACGTATTTAGTAAACATACTGAGCAGGCACAGAAGAGCGGATGACTTGGGCCGCTCTTTATACACAAATCTGTCAATTAAGAAATAATGTAAGATCCTGTATATCTTAAATGAGTCATTGTGAGTAGACAAACATTGTTTTGCTCAAAGTGAATGAAAAAAAGAGTATTGACTCATTATAATGAATTTTAATCTTTCATAGTTGTTAACTATGCAGATTTTTTTAGTTTTTAGAGTTTTGTATTGCAAAATATTGTATACAATATTGTATTTAATGAATTCAACTCCTGTTGTAACTAGTAGAAATACTAGCTCTAGTTTCTATGTAATGGCAGCAAAATACCAAACTTTAAAAGTAGTCTGTTCTGTTATATTTAACTTAACTATGATAACATTAAATGGATGGCCTTTCATTTTGCTGAATGTTCAGATTTGTTTGCTTATACAGGATAATATTTTGAACTTATGAAGACCAAGCTCTAATTAGAAATATGAACTTTAATTAATCATATAATGGTTAAACTGCTGAGAAAGAAAATAATGAAATCTGATTTTGCAAGTGTCCAAGTCAACAGAGTCACAATAGCATCACAAACAAACCACAACAAACCTGCGCGTCATTAGGTCGTTAACATCCTGAACTGAACTTTTCATGTTACCGCTGTGCATTATGAATGCACACGGAACATTTTGTAACCATGTTTTGTTTTGGTTTTACCACAGTTTCCTGCTCTGAAAACGTAGTGTGGTAAACGTACGTCATAACGTCAACTTAGATCATTCATTCCATCATTGTATTTTAAATTAATTGGGCAAACATTTTTAAAGAGCCTGTTTGATTTAAAACTAATCTAAGGTAAATACACTTGTGTTCACAACAGCTGCAACAGATAAATATCTATTTGTTAGGGAACAGTCAGGAAGTTGGCAGTGTGTTCCTTGTATCAAACAAACACTGACTAACAAATCTATCCTATGTTGTTTATGGTCTATAAACTGATTTCTTCAGATCAGGATGTTAGTATAAATTAGTATATAGGAATACAAAGCATTACCCTGGGCAGTGCTCATGATCATGAGCATTAGTATGTGCAAAGAAATGTGTTATGCCATGTCTCCTCGACCAAACATTGTGGAAAGATAAACCTTTTCCGGTGGCTTGAGTTCAACTCCCTGTTTCCAACAAGAACCTTCATGCCATCACTCAAATGCCTTTGTTATATGATTTATTATAATGGGGGTGTATAATTGAGCATTTTACTAAATTGACGAGTATCCTTTAAAGGCAGTGTTGGTAATTTTGTTCTGAGACACTTTTTGTTATATTTGTTGATTTTTTCTGGCCGTCCTGATAGCGATAAATAATATAAGACATCTGACACTAAAATGAAAAATATCCGATGTCTCAAGACTGGAAAAAACTGCGTCCAATCATTTCATTCGGCCCGAATATAATATAATATAAAAACAAATATTTATCTCCTCACACTCCATGTGCATGTGAATTTATGCCAACAAAGTCAAATGCACCACATAGGTTTAGTTTTATGCATAGCATTCTACAATTGGTGTCACATCACCTTGCTCTGAGTATCCAGAATCACTGGCATTCAGGAAATCACAGAGCCAAGTTACCTTTGTAACTTTCACTCTCTTTACATAATGGATGACTGATACCAGAAGTGTTGCAGGGAACATTCACTGGCTTACTGGTCCATTTGTCAAAACCAACAGAAGCTAACGTGCAACCGGAAGCAACGTTCAACCATTAGACACTGGAGAAATATCTAGGTCAATAGCCTGATAAATATACATAGGAAACAATACCTTTGGCAGGAAGTACTACAGAGCTACTACAGGTTGTGGTTTTCTCAGCCATTGCTGCTTGCTGAGCAATTTGGAGCGAGACGTGGGAAGCAATACAAGGACTTTACCTTCTGGTGAAAATTGTCTCAGTTGAACCCATCTGTCGTAAAGACACTGTTGGCCTGGAGAACATTCTCCCGTAACAACTTCCAAAGTGTGTGTGTAGTTTTGCTTGCAGGTCCAGATCATACTGCATCTCATTTGTACTGGTGCTTGGATCGTCCTCCCATTTTTCTTTAACTGTACGTCCAATACACCCTGTGGTTCTACTGGTGCTGTTTCTGCAATTAGGGTGTCAGTGGGATTCTGGTAGTGTTTGATTGCTGATTAAAGGATTTTGAACTCTCCTTGTATTTCTCTTTTTGGTCTGGGTTATTTGTTATTTTGCTGTAAAGATTTGCAAAGTACTTTGTCTACTGTAAATATCATCATTTTGGATTGCTTATTCATCATTAGGCATTCTTCAATTACATTTAGCTCTCTCTCTCTCTCTCTCTCTCTATCTATCTCTATCTCGCTCTGTCTCTAATGTTCGCTCTTTCTCTGCTTCTGTTCTCCCATCCTGTTGTCAGCATCTTGTGAATGAAATGTTTTAGGTAATTAGCACTTTAGCCAGTGTGGGGATAAAGGATGCTGGTCAATGAGTAGGCAGTCTGATACACTGACACAGAGACCATGGCCACACCTGGCATACCCTAAGGAAGTTCAATGCTCTCAGACCCTTAATAAGGATATGGCCAACCCTCAGCATCATCTGTGTGGGTGTAATTACTATTGCTTAATAAAAACAGAGCACTTAGTGGCTCATTGTACTTCGTTCCCTTTCCTGATTACTTGTAGTCTCTTACCACATTCAAATCAAACACAGTTTTCAAACACAAAAACAAGGATGAACTTGACCATGGCCACATGACTTTCTGATGGGGTTCTAGTTACTGGCCACTATGGTGGTGTAGAACATAAACACTTCCACATGCTGCTGGTGCATTCCTATTACATGAAACGTTTCTATGTTCCCGGAACCAAAAGATCATCCACAAAGAGATGCCTATGGAGAGCTGGAGATGTGAAGATTTGTTTGGATAATGACTCCACAGACAAATTTCCACAGAAAGTTGAAGAAACATTATCACAGTGTCGAGGAAACATAATTTGGTCTGCAGGTGTCCATGAGCCACACAGCTAATGAACATTGGCCTAAGAAATGAGGCAGAGGCCTAAACATTTACACTAATTTCCACTGATCTCGAATGGCGTTTCGCATAAGAAGCCCATATGATTTCCAAAATAAACAAGCATGGAAGCCTTGTACAGTACATGTAGCGAAGAAATGCTGACTTTCCAAGAAGTAAACACGGACAAGAAGTCTTATCCCAGCCTGGGAAAGCCAAATAAATTGTTTTGTTCCCTAGGGAGGTGTAAGGAGCAAACCTACCGCCCCCACCTCGATCCACCCTTCTCAACTCATGTTCACTTGGTGTGGGTCGGGTCATGTAACAAGACCCATAACCTCAAATTCCCTACTAGCTAAATCTCCCAGAGGGAACCAATAAAAACACATTAACCAGAGAAATATATTGGCTGCTGAAGGGTGCCCACACTTCCGCCTTGTACGATCGCCTTCAGGTTGCCCAAAGAAACATGTATTCAAATGTATATATTTGGTTTTAGGAAAAGGCAATAATTTGGGTATGTGTGTGTGCGTGTGTGTGTGTGTGTGTGTGTGTGTGTGTGCGTGCGTATGTGTGGGTGTGCCTTCCAGAGGAAATCCAGCTCCTCACACTTCCCACACAAATTTCCCATGTCGCTAGTAAGGAGGAAACCCTTGGGATCATGTTTGAAGATCAGCCTCCATCTCTGTGGAACAACAGAGATTAAAGGTGGAACACTGCGGACAAATATGAATTCTGGTTTTAACCCCAATAAACATTCCTGGGATCAGTTGCTGTTGAAGAGATTAAAAACAAATTCCATAAACACTGAGTCAATAATGACGCCAAAAATATATAAGCTGCTTGACGACACCCGCACTGGCCAAAGTCTCTTGATATTTCCAAGATGACTGATAGAACAATATGCAAGAGTTCCCCTCGAAATAAATCGAGATCAAATAAAAATTGAACTTAAAGCAAACTATTAGTGGTGAAACAACTCAAGAGTTAGTATTTTCAGTGATGGTTGATTCATCAAATATAATCTCTGAAGCATGGCAATGATGTATGTGATCTAATGACCTTATGTAGCCTTGTTATTACGACTTATTAAGACTTTGTGTACCGATGAAGAACACATAATGTTCCAAGCTATAACTCCACAGATAAATCTTAGATGTGCATCCATGGTCGCAGGCCTGTATATATGAATATATACATATATACATAAATATATACAAACATTTTGATTTCATGTTGAGAGAGTTGTGTATTTTTGAAGGTTTCGGTTTGGTACTTTTGTAACTCACTGCATGATGTTGGATTTTGGATATTATTATTATTGTTGAAGTTGATTTCCAGCATCAACACACTGAGAATCAGATGTGTACTGTTGCCTATAATGTTTTATTGGCTCACTATGTATTAGCCACTTGGGTTATTTGTGCATGCAGTAAGTAAATAACACAGTGATTTTATGTTCCACATGTTTTTAACACACACACACACACACACACACACACACACACACACACAGGACAGTGTTGCACAGGAGTTGTCTGAAGTTATTTGCTTGTGCCATAATCAAGCTTCCCAGACTGACAGCCAGAGAAAGTCCAGTGCTCTTCAGACACTCCCTGTGAGTCTCTACCTCAGAAGGTCAGTGGAAGGTCAAATGTGAGAAATGCTTGGTGCAGAGAGAGAGAGAGAGTATTTAGGTCTACAGCTAGGGTGGATAGCCCGTGTATGTTCAACATTTTGTGCCGACAAAGTGTTGAGGACACACACACACACACACGCACACACACACACGCACACACACATACGCACACACACAGATATCCTCGGTCCCTTTTCTGCAATTTATTTATTTAATTTAGTTTTGCAGGGACAGTGCACATTAATCAACATATCAGTCTTGAATATGTAAATGCGCCAGAGTTAGCCAAAGGCTAATTTTCATCTGTAGTCCCTGAGCAGGTTCTTAAGACAAGGTATAAAAAACAATAAAGAAATTTTCATACAAAGACGTATACAATTCATGTACATTACAGAAAACAGAACAGAGTAGATCATAATAATTAGGTTACCCATGGTTACAAGTTTGGTTTGCTTTAAGCCACACTTTAAGGTTATATTTGAACACTGAAAAGTTGTTGGACTCTCTTAATTCCATTGGGAGACTGTTCCATTGATGGGAGGCTCTGACAGAGAAGACTGTTTTACAAAATATAGTCCGTCTCTTTGGTATGTTACAGTCCCCTCTGGAAGTTGCTCTTGTGACTCGAGCACCACTATCCCTTCGAGCAATAAACTTTTTCAATGGTGGAGGCGCGAGCCCATTTAAAACCTTATAGATGAGACAAGCATCCGCAAAGTGCTTAAAGCTATTAAAACTGAATAGATTATATTTTTCGACTATCTGGCAATGGTGGTAACAGTTGGGTTTTTGATCCAGTGTTTTTAGCGTCTGTTTATAAAGTGACTCTATGGGCTTTAGAGTTGTCAAATGTGTCTGTGACCAGGTTGTGAAGCAGTAAGTAATATGTGAGAAGATCATAGCATGCATAAAGAGTATGGCAGCGTGTGCTGTGAGGTAAGGTCGTATGTGTCTGAAATTAGATAGATTGAATTTGATTTTGTTTGCTACGTTTTTTACGTGTTTTTTGAATGTCAAATTTGAGTCTAGTGTAATTCCAAGATATTTAAATTCAGATACTACCTGTATACTGTTACCATTGACACAGATGTCAGGGTGAGCTGATGAACCTAAGGAGTTATGTGAATTTAAATATCTT
>CABFOS010062786.1:4379-14721 GCA_900660315.1 Diretmoides pauciradiatus | reverse complement strand
GAGAGGAGAGGAGAGGAGGGGAAGGGAGAGGAGAGGAGAGGAGAGGAGAGGAAAGGAGAGAAGAGAAGAGAGAGAAGAGAAGAGAAGAGAAGAGAAGAGAAGAGAAGAGAAGAGAAGAGAAGAGAAGAGAAGAGAAGAGAAGAGAAGAGAAGAGAAGAGAAGAGAAGAGAAGAGAAGAGAAGAGAAGAGGAGAGGAGAGGAGAGGAAACCAGACGAAAGGAGAACGGAGGAGAGGAGACCAGAGGAAATTAAATCAGAGTAGAAGAGAGGAGACCAGAGGGGAGAATTAAACCCTGTTTCATGTCTTAGCCGCTGTGAGTGTTGAAATGGAAGCCCAGTGCCTTCCACCACACATACATGACCAGAATGATTCCCGTTGTGGGAAATCTGTCAAAGACAGTGAAGGACAGGATGGGTGGAGCTGGGTGGAGGGATAAAGGGAGCAAAAGAAAGGATCTAATATTTATTGGCTGAAGTTTAGCAATCAAACATGCATTTATTAACGCACACACCCTCCCCATATTGTTCTCACACTAATTTTCCCTGCGTATCTTCCTCCCTTCACATCTTTCTCTCTCCCTCTCTCCACTTCTCCTGCCTTGCTGCGTCCCTCACTGCTGATGGGTGCTATGGCAACAGGACATTCACTCCGCCAGTCTCAGTGAATATTGGAACTAATGCATGTGTGTGTGTGTGTGCGTGTGCGTGTGTCTGTTTGTGTATATGTTTTCCAACATACATCGTTTCCTAAACTCAGTTCATCCACCTTTTTTATGTACAGAGTAGATTTTCCCACCTTTGTCGCCTGACATAAATATTCATGATATACTTCATAGAAAGTAGCATCAAACTGATGATATGATTTTTGATTATATTAATTGTTTGCCTTATGATGATCACAGACTGGAGGTTGTAGTTTTCCCACCTTACATTCACCACTACATCACTGACCATATCCCATAACAAGTGGTTTCCTTAAAGATAAAAAAGGGGAAACCGGGAAGATAAAAACATTGCATTTTCTATTCAGCACAAATTTGAATATATCTCCTTATTCTATGGTGCCAACAAAAGAGCTGTGTTTCAAGCCTCTTTGTATATTCATGTCTCATCAGATTCTGCTCTGACAGCCATTACCGAGCATTGTCTGGCTGGACCAGGCAGACTGATCTCAGCCTCAGGCCATGTTTCCTCTGTGAATGCTGTACTCACAAAGTAGCTGTACTGTAGCTGCTAATGATAGTAAACTTCCCACACAAAAGTATCTGAGCGGATGTGAAAATAAACAATCTTTCTTTTAAGGCAGGAAAAACCCCAGAGTCAGAATGCTTTGTTTTTAGACTTCTAGTTCTTGCTGTCTAAAACAGAACCAAGTTCAGTGTAGTGAGCAGATGCTGTGTGCCTCTGAAGACAAAACACTGAAGGCCAGAATCCAGCAAACCAGGAAGCCAGGCTCTGATTGAAGTTGTCCTGTGCTATAGTGGTTGGTTCAGTTGCTGAGATGTTGAGTTGTGCTCCAGCTCCCCAAAGACGCCAGGGAGACTCCCTCCTTTATACTCAAGCCAAGATGAGTGAATTGCTTTGAACAAGAGTAATGGGGGTTCTACTATGCAACACTGCAGGATGCAACACAAGAAGATGCCAATAGATTGCTGCCAAGGCCTTGGGGAGACGGTCAGGACAGAAGATGTAATCTTGGATGCCATGGCAACATGCCAAGATGTGTCTGGTTGTCACTTCCAGTGTTGTTAATATGCAGTTACTGTTGCAAATGAAGAGCTGTCCAGATGTGAGGATTCATGTCCTATTAACTGGTCTTTCTTTGATCTGGTCTGGAAGTGCTTTTAGTGATCAGAGATGGAGACGGGGAGACAGGTTAAGTACACAGGGAAAGGCTCTGATTTTCTACCAGCACTGACTTTGATTTTATCAATATCAAAGGCTTGAAACAGAACAAAGAGTACTGCTGAATGGGATGGAGGATGGAAGAGACAGGTGTAATATGGGAGGTGGTGAATAATACAGTTTAGAGTACAGCTTTAGATTGAGTATGCTTGAGAAAAAAAGCAATTGTAAAGTGGAAATAAAGGGCTGGAAATATGAGTGTGGCTAAAATGAGCTGTGGTGTGTCTAGGAAGTTTAGAATATCATGCGTAAGGGGGCAACAGCCGAGGATGAATAACTCCTCTGTTTTCCCATCTGTTTGTCAGCCTGCTGGTGGGTTTGTACTTCTTTTTCACCTCTGCAACACCTCCTCCCCCCAGCGCACAAAAAAACTGTTATTGACTCATCCTCCAGAGACACATTTGATGTGATCACATTCTCAACAGTGCACATACGGCAGCAACTGGTGCTTTACAGAACAATCCCTACTTGGAGAACCACTTGAATCTCTAAATTGATCTTTCTACCTGGAGAATGAATAGAGGTTTCTTGATGGCACCTGTCATTCAGTGTTTCTATATAGAATTAAATAGAACTTCAAAATAAAGCTTCAGTGCCAAACGTGGTTTAGCTATTACCACGAGTGAAAGCACTATTATTTGGTCATGCTAAGAATCTTTCTTTGGGTGTATCCTCAACTATAACTGCCAATTGCTGTTCAAGTTACTGTATAAAAATCTGCAGAATTGGAAAGGTTTGTGCCAATGCTTTTTGGGACAGTTTGAATTCACTCTCATGCCACCTGACGGAGGGACAAAGTGGGAGTCTTTCATCTGAGTGTGTGTACGTGTTGTGTCCTTGTGTCATCAGCACGACAGCTCTACCCACCCACTGTTAAAGCCACTTATTGGACAGGGGCCTAGCAGCAACACCTCCTGTGCATCATCTGCAAGTATAATCAGACATGGCATCAATTAACAGTACCAGCTCGGAGTCCATCAGAGGGCCTTGCATTAGACACTTGGCCCGCACTTCAAGGCTACTGAGAGGGGGAACATGTGGGAGGCCATGTGAGAAGGCCATATGCTCAGAGAGAGATAGTAGGTGTGTGTGCGTGTGTTTGTGTGTGTGTGTAATCCCTCAGTTAATTCTAGTGGTGGTGGCTGAGTCTGCTGGTGAATGTTCAACGTACTCCGACTCAATGGGGTTGAAGTTCAATACCGACTCCTACTACGTTGTCCCATCCGTCCCTGCCCACTGTCCTGTCCTCTCAATCTCTCCAGGGTTACATTTGCATACATTAATGAAAATGCTGAAAGAGGTTGGACCCCTAAATCTTCTTAACAAAACAGCCACCTACACACCCGAACCTGCTGATAGGGGAAGTGTTGAACGTCGGGGTACCAAGAAGGAAGCAGATAGAGGCAGGAGGCGAGAAAAGATAAAGAGTAACAGAAGGAAAGGAGATGAAAAGTGTGCGAAGGGAATGGCAGAAGAGGCGGAGGGGGAGGAAAGGCACGAAAAGGGAGGCAGAGAAAAAAGGAGGGAGAGAACAGCAGGGTTTTGGCGCTCTGGCACCTTGGCGTCGGTCCAAACAGGGCTCTGCGTGGGCAGAGTAACGATTGATGCAGTCAGATCGTCAGGCTCTCTCTCACCGTTGATATCACGTGAAATGTTCACACGCCGACACACACCAGTCTCACCAGTCACATTCTTAACCTACCCTTCTTGCAAACCAGTAACCGTTAGATGAAGCGGCAGCAACAGTGGCATCCGAGAGCAGGGAAGCTGTCGGTGGGTTTGCCTCTCGTTCCTCCCCCCCATCTGTCTGTTTTTTTATCCGTCTGTTTTTCTGCCAGTCCTTCCTCCCAGTTTGTTCATCTGCTCTACCAGTCTTTAACAGGTCTCCATTGATCATCCTATTTCCTCTTTATCTTTAATCAAAAGGCTGGGAAACTCTGTTGTTTAATTGATGAGTCTCTGTGAGAGGCCCACTCACTGGCTCCCATAGAACCCGTTCTCATTCATTATTAATAAACTGCTGCTAATTATCCAAGTGCTGCTCCACGCCATGCACGTCCTACATAGGAAGGGAGGAAGAGCGAGGAGAAAGAGACAGCGGTAAGTGGGGAGATTGAGATGAGCGAAACATGGTTGGAGTGAGAGGCAGTCAGGGGAGATGTGGGATTTGGGTGAGAGGGAGGAGAGAGGATGAGACCCGTCACCTGTGGCTCCCATCCACATCCCATCTATCTCCATTTCATCATCTCTCTCATCTCAGTCGCATCACACACTTCCTCTCCTCCTTTTTATCTGCTTATTAAAGCACTCCAACTTTCATATGCTCAGGGAAACAGAGTGTGGCGGAAGGCGACGGAGAGAGGAGGTGGCAGAGCGACGACGGCGACAGAACGCAAAAGAAAGAGAGAAAACGTGACTGATATGAGAAAGAATAATGCATAAAGGGGCTTATATATTTATCTATGTATTCTTACATATCTGGAGTATCTGTGACAAACTTCTCCTTCAATATTAACTTGTGAAATCTTGAGAAAGTGTTCGGAGAGCCGCGGAGGTTTCTTAAACTCAACGAGTGAGCTCCAGAGGCTCAGACGGACGGAGTGGCTATCTATAATACAGGCCCATTTGTGAGGGGATTGATCTGCCGGCCTACCTACTACAGCCTAATACCTGTTGATGAATGGGTGATGACGGTCTGGCTGAGGAGAAGCTGCAGGCAGGGAAACTGGGGCAGCATTCATCTACAGATACAGAACCTGACTCACTGCTCCACACTGCTGCTGGGTAAACATCTGTAAAGAGGTGTGAGGGGTGGATGGAGTGTGTGTTGTGCATGTGTGGGTATTAGTGTGCGTTTCCGTACAGAATCTACGGGAAGCTGAAAATATTCATTCCCTGGATTTTCCTGGGCAGCTTTGAATCAATAAAGTAAACAAACAATAAACGACTACATGCACAAATTGTTGACATACACAGGCGGTATTCAGGTCTGTGCTCCACTCCATTAATTGGTCTCTTATGTCTGTTAAACTAGCAGATGTGTCTGTTTATTTAAGGCAATTCCACCAGTGTATTTGGCCTGCACATATACACAAATTATAAGATTTACTACTTTTCCTTTTGGTCGTAAAACTAATTTTTGGAACACTATACTCAACATCAGAATTATTTTAAAAAGCTGGAGTCCATTATTAAATTAGTACTGAGGCGATCAAGAAAATGTGCATTCTCAAGCAGCTTTCGTTGCCAACACTTATTCCTTTGCCATATCCTCCCCCCTCGTACTGTAGCTCCTCTCGCCTATAACCCTTTGCTCCCTCTCTTCCTTTATCATCTTTCGCTCTCACTCCTCTTTCCTCAGAAAAAACAAAAAGTGAGAGGCAGAAGTTGAGTTGATGTGACTGGAACACACCACACTGAAAAAGGGTGTGTCCTTTTCTGCACATTCGTGTCTCATTTGGGACACCACACGCGTTACTTATCATATCTTGCGTTACAGATATGTTAAAGGTAGGGTACAGTAGGTACGTTTGAAAATAACGCCACCTGTTTCTTCGGCCCTCCCTCAAAGCCCCTCCCCCAAAACCCAAATGCACACTACAATTAGGGAGGTAGGTAGACAGACAGGTACTTCGTCCAATCATTTCATGGTATGTAGACAGGTCTGAATGAAATGATTGGACGTAGTTTTTCCGGTCCTGCGCCCGCGAGCGACATCAGACTTTTTTCATTTTAGTGTCAGATATCTTGTATTATTGATCGCTATCGGGATGTCCAGAAAAATTAAACAAATATAACAAAAAGTGTCTCTGAACAAGATGACCTACCCTGCCTTTAACAACAACGCAGATATGTCGGAAAGAAGCACAAATAAGCATTGTGCTCAAACTAGAAGTGTGAATGTGTGGGAAATTGCACATCTTTTAGTGCAGCTCTCAGCCTTGCCCCTTCCTTGACCAATTTTCAATCCATCATCCAGGGCTTTCAATTACAAACCTGTATAAACACACCTCTCCTTTATCTTCTTGGCCCTCCTTCTCCATCTCCTGCTCCTTCTTTGCCTCAGGCAGGTCAGACCTTTACTGTCCTCCATATCCCCAATCTCGTCTACACATCTCCCTGCCAGACACTTTCTCTCTTACTTGCTGTCTATTTCTGTCTCCTTCACTACCTGCTTTCTCTCACCCTTTCCCTTTCTCCCCCTCTTTTGCTCAACTGCGGCCTTCATATCCCCCCATCATTTTGACACCAGCCCTTCACCTAGAATGCAAAGCGTCTTCTTTCTCTAACCCTTCAACTGATGGTGACCTTGGCTCTCTGGACTGAAATAGAAGACAGATAAAAATCACCGACCGCTTCCCAACCCCAACCCCCACCCATCCACCCACCCAGCCTGCCCCATGATATCAAATTACCCTGTAATAGTTTAAATGGTGTTTTCCCCATGAGATCTAGGGCAGACTGGGGCCAGGGTGATAGGTGCCGTTGACAATTTATGAGTCTCTAAAAGGTCATCTGTAAATCCAGAGCCAGAATTATGGAGTTTTACCTAGCAACAATAAACACAGCACAACTTGTACGACAGTTTAATCAAATTAAATCCACGGAATTCCTTTCTCACAACCATGAAGACAAGTTTTCGGAGCACTGCCATGTACATCAAACAGGGAAATTATTCGTCTGCTGCAATCTCCAGCCAACAGGCAGGGCCAGATAAAATGGTATCTCCAATGACATGCTGTATCCCCAACTGACTCATTCGCTGTTTGGCTACAAAATAGAAATGAAAAATGTACAAATCAACCCGACAAGTGCATGAAAAAAAAAACACTATAAAAACAGTGCCCTTTTGCTGTGAAATTGAAACCGCCAAGGTTGAAGTTTTTCACTATCCTGCTGCTCTACGGGGTGTGTGCAATCTAAGCTGGTGGTATTATTTCATTACAGCCGAGCCAATATGTTACAGTTATCAGGGGCTATCTGCTTTCCCCGCCTTGAATTACCATAGTGAGCTGGGCTCTTGTTCCATTTTCACACTGTGATGCCAACTTCTACCTGCACTGGCTCCTGTAGACAGTATTTATCCTGTCCTTTACTGCACAACTCCAGCAGTTATCACAGATGAACGGAGCGATGTACTGTTCACTGTTCATGTATAATTCAGTTTTCTTTTAGAGGAGTGAAATGTAGATGAGTGATCAGGCCAGTGCAGTTCACGAGTCAATTTCATTTTGGTTTGGTTCAGTAATATCAAATACTCTTTTGTGGCTGGCTGTTGGGGACAGACATAACAGTAATGGCAGGGTATAGAAGCCCCAACCTTAAGGGATTCCCCTCATTTAGAAAGTCACAAGGCTCTCATTCAAAAGCAAAACCACTAATTATATGCTGACGTCCAGCTCTGACAAAGACACTGTATTGCTTTAACTTGAAGTTGGCCTTCCTTTGTCATTTATCTGAAGTGCAATATGGCGACACAGCATTTGTGTCCCAGAGAGCAGTCCAAGGTTGAACGACTCCTGAAACTCTGACTAGTTTCTGTCAGTCAGCCTCACCCCCAGGGTATTGTATCTCCGCACACAGACCGGCAGAGGCTGCAGAGATATGATTAAGTCCACTTCATACACATGGAAGCTAATGTTTGTTTTGTGTTAAGTGTTGTTGGGTCAGAAACAGCTCAAAAGACGCTCAGAGAGGCTTGGAAAACATACACTTGGAGGGTAGACACCCCAGACAGACTAATCAATTCCTGTCCTTAGACAGTCTGTGAACTAAACTGAAACATATTTTTGTATTTGTTCATGATGTTGGCCACATCAACTTTCAGTACATTTTTTGACTGCAGGCTGTAAAATGGTAAGAACTAGTTACTGTTAAAGCTTACAGGCATTAAGCCGACAATAGCATCACTAGTGCGTTAGCAGCACACAAATACCTGAATGGCCCATATTTCTGTCGCATAGACAGGCAGAGGGGACAATGATATGACGGGCAGGACTTTATCCTCGGCAACTAATATTTGTTTTGTGTTGAGAAGCAGCCTGTGGGTCAGAATCACCTCTATGATTGGCTCTATTGCCTGAGCAAACAACAGACACTCTATACAGTAGCCTTCAAACAGATGTAGTCTCCCTAGAGACAGCTCTGCCAGTGTCCAATCCCCACCTACCTGCCCACTATTCTTCTTGGAGTCCCAGCATGCACGCACGCACACATACACACATAGTTTTGAGCTCCTACCGTTGGTCTCAGAGAGCGGCTAAATATAGGCTGTGAGGTGGGACTATACGTAGTTGTCAGATGAGGCCCCATTATCAGCCTCTGACTGTGGGGCTTTTCTGTTCTTCCATAATGACTAGCCTCTGCACCTGTCTCTCTCCCTGCCTGCCTGCCTGCCTGGCCTCCCCTACACATGGGCACTCAGGTCAGACTAAATATAGCCATGCTCCCTCTCTCGTTCTCCCTGTCCCCCCCACACTGCACTGCACCGCTCTACGCTGCACCCCCCTTTTCAATCTCTCATTAGGAGCAAACTAGGTACAGTTGCCGGGCCTGCTACAGAGTTACACTATCGCTCTCTCATCTCATCCCCTTTTATAGAAACACGATGACATTATGGTGGCTAGGAATAACAAACAGGGATCTATTGGCACCAGAGAGGTGGCCATCAGACATTATCCCCTCTGATTATGGTGGTGATGTGGTGTGTAAAGGGCTGCTGTAGCTTGTGTCTCTGTTTATATGGGTCTATATTTGGACAGCTACAAAATGATCTTCAGTGAGTAGAGGACAGCTTTAAAACAGACAAGGTCAGGAGAATGATTTCAGCTGAGGCTCTCCATACTAACCGTGCAGCTACAGTACCGGATGCATACTGAATTAGTTTATGTTCTCCAGCTCTGCAATATAAGGGACATAAGGGACATTGTGAAACAGATAGTTCTGGTCCTCAGTTCCGATTGGTTGAGTTGTATTCAAACCCATACGCAATAAATGCACACCTGTAAATGTAAATATTAAGCTCCTAATTGAAAGTCACTCATACCAGCTTCATGTCAGGCATCCATGACTTATTGCTAAATTAATGTTTTGTTTTCTGGACTGTTTGTGAGAATGTTCTAGATACCTCTTACAGTAAGGGTAGCTGGAGAAGAGGCTCTTTGCCCTGTAATAGAATACTCAATCCAAAAAGTGGCATAAAGATTTGCCAAATTAACATTTTCTTACTCTGATTCCGAAGACTTATGGGCGTTTGTTGTAACTCAATGTGCAAATTGTAATTCCCTGTAGCAAAATGAGAATATTACTGACACTCCTATTACAGTCCGTCTCCTCTCCTCTCTTCTGCTGCTGACAAAATGTCCAATACTGCAGGCAGTAGAAACATCTGCAGTGCCAGCACCCCACAGGGGAACGACTTTCCGAGGTAATAAAAGATGAGATGGAGTGATTAGGGAAATGTCAGTGAGTTGCTGCAAGGCATTCCAGCCAGCTCCTTACATATGCCAATCAGGGTTACCGCTGGTCTATGTATCCTACCTGCTCCACCTCTACAGCAGGCAGCACAGCGGAAAACACAAATGTTTATCTCGGTCTTCAAAATGCAATGCAATTACATGAATTGAAAACTGTAATCGTGTTTTCTCAGACAGAAACATTGTGCTGCTGCCGTCCTACATCTTCATCTCCAAATCTCAAGATGCCAGTGATGCAGGCGGTGTGCGGTGCATATCAGAAATGGGCCAAAACATTCTGGTGATAAAATTGTCTACACACCACAGTGCACTCCTTGGCCTTCCCTCCCCTGTCTCTGTTACCCTGGAAACTGTTGTCCGTGTTGGAAAGTGCAATTCTATTATAACGGCTGGGCCAGCCACCTCCCCCAGCAAATAGAACTGTAAAACATGACTTAACAGTTACCGAGATGGGGTGGAAGCGAAGATGAAGAGGGGTATGAAAATGAAAGAGAGAAGCGAGAGAGGGAGAGAGAGGGGGGCAGGAAGAACCCCCAGCAAGAGATGAAGAGAGATTAAAAGGAGAGGGGTGGGGTGATAGAGACAGGGAGGAAGTTCAGAAGCGGACAGACGGACAAACAACTTTCTTGCATCAGGTCAGAGATGGAGGTACTGTACACAGAGATGTATGACAGATTTGGACAATAATCGAAGAGACAGCTAATGCATACTTTGCACAGTGAGGATAATTATGTATCAAAACACATCTAATTATGCTGAGGCGCTGGAGGCCAGAGACAGAGACAGAGAGAGAGAGAGAGAGAGAGAGAGAGAGAGAGAGAGAGAGAGAGAAGAACAGGGCCAGGAGCACTGAGCTGGTTAAGCAGATTGCCTGATCTAACTATGCTTCCCTACATCTATTCAGATCCTCTCAAAGCTTCATCTTCGCCATCCATCTCTCATCCCCCCCCCCCTCATAATGG
>CABFOS010062748.1:1773-16344 GCA_900660315.1 Diretmoides pauciradiatus | reverse complement strand
GCCCCCAGCAGATCTCTGACCATCCAAGAGCTGGCCATAAAGGATCTGCCTAGGGAGGCGGTGGGGAGGCATACGGATCACATGCCCGACCCAGCGGGCATGTGACACACACACACACACACACACACACACACACACACACACACACACACACACACGCACACACACACGCACATATGCGCACACACACACACACACACACACACACACACACACACAGACAGAGTGGGCATTTCAGAACGTGATTTTCTGCTCGGTCTTGTGTATGTGTCTGAAGTGAAGACAGACAAATTAGAGGCGCCAAATGTTTTTGTTTACTGCCGATTGGTGTTGTGGTTTCTCCGGGGGGAATAATATTAAGTTATTAACCTTCAATTGCAGACCGGAATAGACTGCAAAATGCACTGAATATAATCGTATAATGTAGCGGTTTAAAAAAAAGAAAAGACTTTTATGAGTTACACTGCCGGCTAATCTGGTTAAAGGGTAACTTCAGGATTTTTCAACCTGGACGCTATTTTCCCAACAATTTTTGAAATTGTTCCAGTATTGAGCTGTTAGCCGTGAAACAGACTGCAATGCCACCCTACGGGGCAATTGCGCCCCATCAATATACGTCCTCTAAAAGTGCTTGTTTTTGCCACTGACAGGCTCAGATTGTTGTTGATGTCTGACAACATTATGGAAAGGAGAAATAAAATGTTTTTCTTTACCTTTCGCTTGATCTGGTCTGTTGTTATTGTGTCTAACCAAGTCTCACTCAAGGAGAAGTCTCACTCTGAAATTTTGCCAGCAGGAAGATGACGTCGGAAATGTGTTGCGCAACATTTTGTTGGCACAATTCGGAAATGCGCAAAAACGAACCATAGTTGTTTTTTGTTAATCTTTTATTTAACACTAAGCTACGATTTCTGTACTCCAACACAACAAACTGTCGCCGCCACTCGTCTCTCCAGCTGTCACATCAACTGGAACTCACGGTGGTGCCCATTACGCCGGCTGAGTCGCCGGGTATGTCTCATGTTGTGTCAAACCAAAAATCCCCCATATAAAAGGTTTTAAAAAGATGCAAACTAGTGCTCTCAGAACCCAGCAGCACTCGCCCTGCTCCTCATTTCTGTTTGTATGTGCATCCACTTCTGTCCAAAGGTCCGAGGATCAAAGTGAATCAAACAACAATGCAAAATAAAACCAGGGGGGGAAATTGTCTCTTTTTTGCATAATCCCGACTCAAAGCCTTTCCTATTATTTGTCTGTGATCACGCAGCGAGGGAGCAGACAACAGAGGGACAGAAAGCAAAAAATGTGCAATGAAGGGAGGAGGAAGGAGTCTGGTGTTTCTCTTCCAGCTCGTGATTTAAAAAAAAAAAATCCTCATCAAAAGACAATGCCAAGGCAGCTGGAAAGCCTGTTACTCATACATGTGTGTGTGTGTGTGGGGGGGGGGGCTTTACAGATGTACGGGGTGTGAAATTTCTGTCTACGTCCGGGTTCGCCTCAGACGCCCAGGGTCAAAGCAACAAAGCAGCTCAGGGCACAAACACCACTATGGATCATATTTAATCAAGGCCATGAGGATGCCAAAATATGGGGCCTTGTTATAAATCAGCATGGATATCAGGACGCCACTTTTTCAGAAATTTCGTACGGTGGTAGAATGGCTACTGGAGAAATATGGAGCTGAATGGTGGCGCTATAACGAGCTAAAATGCTTAAACTTATTCACTTGCTCCTTTCTCAGTCATACATGCCTCGTTTTTCATGCCTGATGACAACAACCCTCAATCTGATCGACCACATGGTGGATCTGATCTGGCTGTGGTTTGCTTGGCCCCTGTAATCGCTGCTTGCAGCTTTAATTCACTCTTCAATTGGAAAACTTCCTGTGTGGAGAAGATTTCCCACTACTGACCATTACAGTGACATAAGAATTTAATTTAGATGTCTATGATGTCTCAATTAGAGCCAATGTTGCAGTGGTTCTTTGCAATTTCAGGCTAATAAGGCCATTGGATTTTTATGTCAAAATCTTGCCTAGTGCAGCTTAAGGCTCTGTTGAATTATCCTATTGTCTCATGGATTCCCTTTGGAGGAGCTCTATCAGAAAGATGGGACAGAAGTCGGTACACTACACCGCCCGACAGCGAATACAAGGGGTCAATTCAAGATTTACCCCGATCTAGATCCCAATCCTTTCTTAAAGTAACAGGTATTTAAGCCCACAAACACTGCACCTCAGCTTGGGTATTGGCTCATAAACTATATACGACTCTGCGTTATCTGCCCCGGGCTAGCTTGTACCGCTCCGATAAATAGTTCATCACTTCAGCTGCTGTTGTATTCCAGCCATCTATTTCCTTGGCTGTTACAATAGACTAGGTGACAGCGGTGCAAAGCTCTACCATTGCCCAAGGACACAGTGTGACAATAAGATTAGGGAGTCGTGCCCAGCGGCCAAGTGAGGCGAGTCTGTTGCATGACTACGTGCATGCGTGTGTGTGTGTGTGTGTGTGTGTGTGTGTGTGTGTGTGTGCGTGTGTGCCTACCCCGTTGCTGTGACAGCGTGGGATGCAAGTCTCCAGCTCAGCAAAAGAGGCATTTTGGCATCGTCGGTCTCTGCACACCTGTGGTAACGCAAACAGAATGATCACATTACAGTCCACGTGCACGCACACAAAAACTACATACACACTGATTGGATTGGCCTTTTGCCAGTGCCCTTGGGATTTGGAAGGGGTGGAGAATGAGCAAGCTGCATCAGTATGCTCTTTTAAAATCACTACTTTTATAGACTTGCTTTTACGGTATGTGATGACTTTTTATAGAGTAGCTTTTATCTAATTACCTTTTTTCCCTTTTTCTTTTTACTGCTGCTCTTATTATCCATGTTTTAATGACTATTTACATTCATACTAGTCATATATATATATTTTGCAGTGCTTTGTAACTTTGAAAACGTGCTTTGTAAAAGATTAGTATTGTTATTGGCAGCAGCATTACATTCCTATTAGCATCAGCATCAGTTTACCTACATTATTAGGCTAACATGAATCTTTATGAGCTTTCTTATGAGCTTTTCTCTCTTTCAGAGGGTACATCATTGTAAAACGTATCAAACTGATGCAAGGATAAGGTCTTTAAAGGGGGAAAAACATACATGTGTACTTTTCTGAATTGATTAGTGTTCATGTAGGTCGCTCAAAATCAAATCTAACGTTATTTATGCAACACGTTTCACATGAGAATGTAACCTAACGTGCTTTACAAAGTTGAATAAAAGACAGACGGCCACAGAAGCAAAATAGCAAACATCATAAAGAGGCACAAAAACAGGAGAGGTAATATTTGCAAAGTTTAAAAGGTATCAAATTGGTTATTAGCACTAATATTTCCATAAGCATTAGTACTGTATGTTGCTGGACTGTTGGAAGTAGCAGGACCAGTTTTTCTGTGTGCAAGATGTGTGCTTAGGACCAGTGGCTTTGTGTTCAGGCTCAATATGATGACTCAGTATTCCTCATGCTTGATGGCGGACAATATTCTCTGATGGCTATTTATAACATATTACTCATGCAGCACTATTCAGTCCTTTCACTGTACCTGAAATGATATTCAAGTGAGTGTGGTGCAGAGCTGAAGCAATATAGACAGCGAGAGAAATAAAATTCACTGGTGTGTATTTTCACTGCATTTCCCATGCATAATTCAGCATATACAGTATAGTGTATGATTTCTGTGGTGTGTGTGTGTGTGTCAGTAGTTGGGTTTCCGTGGAGCCTAATATTCTATTAATAATCACAATAATAGCACAATCAGAATAAAAATGCCTTGTGTAACCATGTAAGCAGAACACACCTGCTCATTCCTCAGGAGATTCAGCTTTGTATGATGTCGGCTGGTATAAACATTCAAAACTCCATTCAGCAGGAGAATATCAGTGATTAATAGCCATGGAAACACTTAAACAAACTACTTCCTCTCATTGGAATAAATAATATTCTCTCTGCATGTTTGCAAGTGGCATCACTGAGTTTCCAGGAAAGTCTAAGCACTGGTACAGAACTGCTGCGAGGACAATACAACTTTCTTGTTCGAAACGATGAAAGATTTAACAATTGTTGGTTGAAAGTTGTTCCAGCAAGAGATTAAAGCTGCCGATTGCCAACATTTATGCATTAAACATTACCTTTAAATTTGAATTATGCCAAATAATTTCAAGTATCCAGTATTTCCCCCAGAATGCTATTCAGGGTGGAAAAGCCTCTGAAACAGCATTTAGACCACGGAACACTAAAACTATTACTTACTACTACTAATAAAAAACAAAACATATTCATGCCTACTTCTGTGGAATCTGATCCAAAATTCTCATTGGATTCAATTCAGGCTAAACTTCTACAATAAATATATAATCAATCAATCAAACTGGATCATATCCATCACATCAGAGGTGGATAACACAGGGGGAGATCTGTATGTATGGGAAGCTCTGATATTAGTAATCCATACTCCATATTTCCAACAAAACCAGTCTGAATAACGAGGCTGCTTCATACGTTTATAGCACCATAATTGTTTACATTCTATTTTATCGCTTAGTGTTTTTATTGCGTATTATATAAGTGTGCTTATATTCTATTTGTCTACAGTATTTGCCTTCCTGAATCCTATTACTTTACTGCAACAATCTAATTTCCCCACAGGGCTCATTAATGTTTCATCTTTAATAAAAGGCCAATATCAGCCCCATACATCAGCAAACCATAGTGAATTTATTTGGGTTATTAGGGAATGATAAAACGCTGCATGTAGCCGTGGTCAGAGTGTGACTGTGTAAAACCCCCTCATCTCCAGCTTGGTGCGGGTGCCCACCTTGCCCTCTCCACACTTGGTGCCGGTCATGACCAGGCCGGGGTCGGGCAGGTCGCCCTGGCCGTCCTGGGTGCTGTAGACGTAGGTGCCCCGGCACTTCACCTCCATGCCGTCTGTCTTGATGGTGGTGTCGATGGAGACGGCGTTGGTGCCCTTGGGCTTCTTGGCGGCGCTGTGGCACTGGATCTTCCCACACTTGGCATCGCTGAAGAGAAATTTCAAACACACACACAAAGACATGGAAGTTGATGAGAAGTGACAGATGGACGCGCATCGTTGTTGTCGGGTGCGAACCCTGTATCTCCAAACGCCACGTTCTAGGAACTAAAGGAACACAGCCTTATTTTTAGCTTGAAGACAATGCATTTTTGAGTTTCTCTAATTGGTATGGAAAATCTTTAATAGATTTTAATAGATAGTTGTAGAAACTGAAACCTATGCGAAGAAACACATATGATCCCTCAATCGACGTTAAACATGAAAATCCTCCAAATTTGGACGAGATGTGAATCAGTTGCACACATTCACACTGGGAGCTGCCCAGCATGAAAGGATAATTCCGGTATTTTTCAACCTGGACCCTATTTTCCCATGGTCGTGTGTCTACCTGACTGGTGGGAACAAGAAGTTTTGAAATTGGTCCCGTAATCAGCGAGTACTGCTGTTAGCGCTTAGTTGCTAATGCGGCTAGAACATTGTCGCTGAAGGGCAAGTGCGTAGTCCTCTAAAACTTTTTTTTGCCACTGACAGGTTCTGATTGTTGTTCTAAGTGTCTGCCAGGATCCTGACAGAGAAATAAAATGTTTTTCTTTACCTTTTGCTTGATCATGTCTGTTGTTATTGTGTTAACATCCATGTGGCACACATAGTTCCCTTCAACTCCATTCCAGCTAACAAAGGTGTAGCAGCAACACGAGGTCTCATTTGTCGTGAAATTTCAGAACGAGAATCGTCGTTCTGAAATTTACTCGACCAATTTCAAAAATTCTTGTTCCCACCAGTCAGTTAGACACACGACCATGGGAAAATAGGATCCAGGTTGAAAAATACCGGAATTATCCTTGAACTCTGCCCTGCTGCCTTGCTCAAGGGCAACTAAGCAGTAGCTCAGTTGGTAGAGAAGTCGTCTGGGAATCGGAGGGTTCCCGGTTCGAGGCTCCTCCCGGTAGCGTGTTGAAGTGTCCTTGAGCAAGACACTGAACCCCTTACTGCTCCCGACGAGCAGGTTGGTGTTTTGCATGGCTGCCGCCGCCGTCGGTGTGTGAATGTCAGAGTGAATGGGTGAATGTGAAGTGAATAAATTGTAAAGCGCTTTGGATAAAAGCGCTATATAAATACAGTCCATTTACCATTTACCTGCGGAGAGAGGGAAGAGTGATACCCATTCGCTTTCTTCACCTGCATTTGCCTAGCTAGTTTGGGGATTGGAAACCAGGGACCTTCTGGTTCCAGACCTGCTTGGCTAACATGTAGGCTACCGCTTCCCCCCACACGCACGCATCCACTAACGGCCAGAAAACAGCTGAGCAGAAGAGGATTACAAAATGATGGATGGATAGTGGATGTACGACTTGAGCCTCATGGACTATTAACACGTCTTAATAACCTGCAGAAAGTGCATTTACATATCATCTAATCAGCTCCCTCAGTCACTGTGGCTAGCAAACACTCTAATGACTCCTATGAGACTCTAATGGATTTGGGCATTGGCGTATCATACAAGTCAGCCGTCCACCACCTAAATCCTGAGCCTCATTTGCATAGCTAAGCCGCTAATTTGGCTCCATTAATTAGCTCTGGCCCCGTGCCATGGAAGCTGTCTCTCTGTGTTGACAGGGTACATTGTGTGTGTGTGTGTGTGTGTGTGTGTAGTTAGGGGAAGTGTGTTCGCTAAGAGCACCAAAGCTTTGAAAAGAACTAAGTCCAGCGCGACGACTGAACTTCTAGGCTAGAAATGCGAAAGTAATGAACCGTGTTCACGAGAGGGCAGAAGGTTTCCTCCATCAGTTCATCAAAGACAATTCCAACTCAAAAGCTGTTAACTCAACACCAAAGTCATTACTGCAGAGCCAGACGCCGCAGTGCACTACACACCAGAGGCTGCGTTACACTCTCTCGTTGTCCGTCATTTTGACGGGCAGGGTCGTAAAAAAATATGGCCTAATCTTTTATTACCAGTCATTTTAATTTGCATTTTTTTAATAATGAGACATATCCTATTTAATAGCATTTAATTGTCATTCATTCATTTTCATATTTTAATAATTAATATACAGAACAAGCTTATAGATTTTGAATTTATAAGGGAGAGAAGAGATGAACAGAGACACCGGCCGTGCGGGGACGTTTCATCAACACCACGAAGCAGATGAATGTTTGTTTCCCCGCAGTGACAGCGGAGGCCACTAAAAACACTGCGGCCAAAACAGGCAAATAAATAAATAAGAAATACAGCCAGCTAGACAGGAAGATCATCCAGGCCGTGGTTACACCTGTCGTTTCATGCGATCTCAGTAATTGGATGCTGCTCATCGGACCACACAAGTGTCTCCACATGACAGTTTAAAGCAGCTCTTTGGCCAGATACGCGCTCAGATTTCTGCTTCCCGCGCAGTATTTACATAACCATAACGATCCCTGAACATGGTGCTGGGTGTGCAGGACATCATGCTCCTTTACTTTACGTTAAGAATTGTGTATAGTCGTGGTAGGGTCGTACGACAGACAACAGCGGCGGCGCGCGATGTGCTCATTCATTGGTGCAACGACGTCTGTGGAGAGAAGCACCTGGAGAACGCAGCCAGACCTGGTGGGAAAACATCATCCTACAAACATTTACTGATACAAACTGGTGGTTGCTGAACTGTATTTGATCACATCTGCGAACAGCTACAGCCCCGTCTGTATCATCAGCACACTCACCTCCAAAACATTCAGTGAATGATGGAAAATATTGTGTTAACGCGACTTCTGCTGCGCACACGAAGCGAACCCCAGTAACTAGTTGTATTGTTATGTGTGTACATACACAATACAGTTACGGACAGACTGATACTGTATATCAAAGCTGATATTGGCCTTTCGTTAAAAATTGGATATCAGCCAGTCAGTGTCATCCACTTCTGATGTGATGGACATGATACAGCTTGATTGATTACATATTTATTGTAGAATTGATCAATAATACACTGGTGGTATGTTTAAAAAATATATATGATCCTTTTAATGTTCATCACCGCTAAAATAAGTTTTAGTCCCCCATGCTCTAAATGTCGTGTCAGAGGCTTTTCCACTTTGATGAGAATAACATTCCAGGGAAAACACTGACTTTTATTTATTTGTATCATTTTGACATGGAAATGGTCAAATTTGAAGATATTGACTATTGTTAAATATGTGTAGCTTCAATGCAAAATCTGTATTGGCCTTCAAAAACCCAGATTGGTCAAACCCTTGCATGTACATACATAATATACTGAACAGTATGTATTATGTGTGTACATATACAGTACAAGGGGTGTCAGCATCAACGGTTTCTCTCACCTCTTCGCACACTTCATGTAGTTGCCTTGTCCGTCTTTGCCACAGTTCCCGAATGCGTTCCCCGCCGCGTTGACGTCCTCAAAGCAGGCGTCATGGGCTGGCCGGGCACCTGCGACCACAATTCATCACGTCAATCTACTGTAATGAGGCTTTGTAGTTGTATCACAACCATCACGGACGTCCACTGGGGAACTGCCTGTCCACTAATAATGGTATATAATATACAACAACCGGAGTAGAAAGAGAGATACCTGAACAAAGAAAAGCTTTGTGGGTGTAGATCTGTTCAGACTCAGCAAACTGTCAGAGTTACATCACCATCACCCTTTATATGCTTAGTGACCATGGGAGGTATAATAGCTACCATCCTTTCAAACAGCATCATCCATAGTCTGATAAACGCAGACACGAAAACAATCAATAAAAGGAGGAAATGAAGGCCAGTGTGTCTTTACCTATTGTGTGTCTGCACAAAGAGAAGTTAGGCAGTTAGTGAATGCAGCCGTCACAACTGAGAGGAAAACGGAGCTTTTTTGAGTCATTTCTTGACAGAGCAGTCTCAACTCCCGTCTTTCTTATGGCATGTTGTTGTTGTGGCCAAACCTTGTATCTCTAAAATGTCTTTAGGAGTTAATAAAAGCTTTGTTTTTAACTTGAGTTTATGCAACAGGGTTTTGAAAGAATTTCACAACAACAAGGTTCACAGAATTTTCTCAACCTGCGTACAACCATATACTCCTTCAACTGACATTAAAACTGAAAATCAAGTTGGAGTAACATTGTTTCATGGTGATATGCTAATTGGGTTTGAAGGTGTAGATCCCCATCAGACACATGTTATCTGTATGTAAATGCAGCTGATACACATCATTATCTCTGCCAATATAGGCCGAGGGTGGAGATCCATATCGTTAGCTATGCTAATGGGGTTTTAAGGTGCGTAGCTGGAGTTTCTACTGCTGCTGTCAATAGATGATGGAGATAAACTCTGCTGCTTGAGCTCAACAACTGATCTGCAAACAGTTTCTGTGTGGAAAGGACAGAGATGAAGTCGGGTAAGACTGGAGAGTTTATAAAAAAATGCGATATGGGCCAGTATCATCTACCGCCAAAATAATGGATATGATTGATTTTGAGTTTGATTATAATTTTATTGTATAATTGATAATACTAGTTGCCAGCTATAATTTTTATCACATTTTTCCCTGTTTTCACCCAATTTACACCAATTACGGCAATTCCCCCTGCCTAAGCGGTCCGGTCGCTGCTCTGCCCCTTCTGGCCTTCATAGATAAGATTCATAGTCTAGTCTAGACTCTTGACGTAGGATACATGGACCGGACTCAGCGCGGACTAAAACGAATGCAATACCGGACCTCAGCATACGTCTGCCTGCCCATGTCCGCGTGAAGCTCATTTTTTGTGTTTGCGCGTACCTACCGCGTTCACACAAAACATGCGTTGTCATGAAACTGTTTCACATTGACATGCATTTCATGTGGCACAATTAAATGTAATCCATCCCATTGCATTTCTCTCTGTGACCAGGGGGTGGCGCTCTAAACGTGACAACATGCAAAGCAATGGTCTTTCTTGTTTTTCGAAAAGTAGCCTGCACCTGCCTAAATGAAATGTAATCAACTGTCCAATCACTGGGGGCGGGGCGTGGGATGGGCCAGAGGGACACTGCTGTGCACTCTGCTGTGGTTGGTTGTTATGTCATCAGTTGCCTCACAGCGAACAACCAATCACAGCAGCATAGAGGTGATTTTAACATAGAGGATTTCAGCTGTTATGTTATGGAAGCTCGTTTCTGCCACAAAAAAAAGAAAAAAGTTTGCTTAATTGCTACTTTATTTCTATAAAGATATAACAATACAGCTCTGTCAAATTTGAAGATATTGCCTATTTGTACTAGCTTTCAAAAACCTGTATCGGTCGAACCCTAATTATTATGATCTTGTGTTTCAATGGAGAGGTTTCATGTCTCATGATGGTTTAAATGCTGGTTTCATAGGATTTTCCACCCTGACACGAATAAAATTCTGTGGGAAAACGCTGAATGCTTGTTATTTTTTGAATGTTGAATGCATGAACAATAATCTAAAGACCATCATGGCCGGAGTAATGTGCGTGGGCTCAGTCTGTGCTCTACATGCCGTGTTGACAGAGTAGCTTCTTTTCCATACCATAACCCCAGAGTTGCAGGCACTGCTGTTCGTGGGTGAGGCACATGCCGTTGTAGCAGTAGGCCAGTCCGTACTGACAGGAGGAGCCGTCCAGCAGGTAGACGTTGGCAGGGCAGTACGGTGATGCCCCGGTGCAATACTCCGGTAGGTCACATGCCCCCGCTGGACCGCGGCACATGGTGCCTGCCTGCATCAACTGAGAAAAGGGGGGAAGGGGGGCGGGGGATTAAGATCGCCAGACTCAACAACATTCAGGCCAAGTTGGATTTGGATGAAACATTTCATGATACATTTTGGCACTGTGTTTAAAAAAGGGGCACTGTAATTAAAGGTCACTTTAATAAAACTGCCACACCACTGGTCTGATTATGATGAAACTTGAAGGATGATACATCTTCATATTGACTGGCCCAAATGCTGCATATTTAGTTGTTTTATGAATGTTAATTGGTATTCTAAAATAAGTATATGTAAATAGACTTTTACTTGATAGCCAATTATTGCGTTAATTGTTTTATGATTATTTTCACCTTTTTTCTTTATCCCTATCTTGGCTGTCTTTTACTTCTGTGAAGCACTTTGTAACTCTTGTTTTAATTATTATTATTATAACATGTTAATTAGAGAAGGATGGATGAAAATATGAAAAAGTACAGCATTAGGGTGTGCAAAATAACAGCAGAACTTGACAAAAGTAAGAATGAAAACTATGTAAGGTATGAGAATATACCAACAATATGAAATGTGCCTGTATGTATAGAAATATGAATATATATGCAATATATAGCAAACAGGAAAATGAGAGTATGAAGAAAAAAGCAAACACTGATTCCAGATGAGATGTTGCAGACAAGATGAGTTTCCCCCTACGCTGTGTGTGTGTGTGTGTGTGTGTGTCTTACTTTACAGCCCTCACAGCAGACTCCATGGGCGCACTGTGCCTCCTCCTTCAAGGTGCAGTTGTTAGCATTGCAGCAGTCATTGGTACATTCCTATAAAAAGTCAAACAAACACACACACACACACACACACACACACACACACACACCAGCTCTCGTCATCACAATGCAGCTTGACCATTGTATATATGCCCACACATTCAATCCCAGTCGTACCCAACCTCAGCCTCGAGCTGTAATAACACACACAAACAGCAGTTTACCCATCAGGCATTGGGGCCTAGTTGAAAGGTGCTAGAGTGCTGACAGTGCTGACCGATGTGCCAAAGTTGTCAGCTGGATGAAAACAACCAGACACAAAAAGCCCAGAGCCTCTGCGGCTCGCTCTCGTGTCACATGATGAAGATGAAGATGACATTTGCTGTTGCCATGGCGCCCTCCTTCGAGCAGCGTTTATACCCTAAACGAACGTGGGAGTCGAATGATGAAAAAAGGAAAAAAAAACAAAAAAAGCCAAAAGGAGAGAGGATTATGTGTGAAAACAACAACAAAAAACACACTGACTTCTATGTAGTCTGAATATCACTTAAACAGTAGACGCACAAGTCAGTCTTTAGATGAGCGAAGCGAGGAGTTCCCCCAGGTTTCGTCACTAAAACTGGGTGGAAACAATTAGAGTTTAAAGAACCAACGAGAAGTCTTTAGGGCGGGACTTCATATTGGGGCGGTGACATGCGGAAGTCGTGTCTGCTTGTAAACACGGCCTCAGTCCAGTCAGATGAAAACTCCTTCAAAGTTTGTTGATGTTTGTCGCGTTTGTGGCCAAACATATTCACTGGTAAAAAACAAACAAACCCAATCCTTTATTAGGACGTGATTCATCCGTGCGGCCGGACTACACATCTGCTCTGGACATTACAGGACGAGTTGGGCTCTGATCCACGCGTGTGGCGTCTGTCTAGGGGCGTCCATTTGTAATCAATACGAGCTGCTACGTTTCTATGTTCTAGTGACTACCTTGCATTTAGAAGTCCCCAGACGATTGGAAGGTGGCGAGTATTTCCTGGCTGGAAAAAAAAGTGTGTGCTTGGTTTATGATTGGCGTAGCCAGAAATAGGGGATGTGTATCGTATATTTGTATTTGTATATTTGTATATGTTTGAGCAGGTGCTTGTCGGCAGCATGTGCTTGACTGTCAGCCGGGGGGCGTCTGATTGGGAGTCATGACAAACAGCCCATCGGCGGTGTCACTATCAGCTGCCCATTTGCTTTCTCTTTGTCTGCTTGAACCTGAAGACGGTTTACTTAACCTTTCGGTCTACTGAGCACAAACACCTCGTCCCGAGATGAGGGAACCTTTCCGATCCGTAGCGCAAAAAACAACCAAAAAACACGACGCGGCGTGCATAAATGATGAGGCCAAATCGATGCGGAGCTAAGAAGTAACAAAAGAAGAACCGCTGTGTTTTCCCTCAGTAACATCTACAGGTTCACTGTCTCTTTTTCAGAGCTGATCTGTGTGTGGAGTACTTTATCTCACCGATATGAGAACCGATCCAAACGCTACTCACTTCACTGAAGTTACTGATGCCACCTAGCCCAGCCTCTTCTAAAACAATTACAAGAACAAGTGCATCAGTTGTGTTTATTTACTAATTTAGTAAACCGAGAGTAAAAATCCAATCAAATTAAAAAGATAATGAAAAATGAGGGAATTGAAAGTAGGCTGTATAACAAAGACTAAAGGATATTGTTTGTCTCTCTCCTATTTAGGTTAACAGATATGCTTGTTCACAATAATGATCCAGTATTTGGGAGGTGGATCACCACTGATCCCAATACTACAGATATCATGTAGCATTGTAGTAACCAAGCTCCAGTAGTATAACCAGTTCAACTTAAATGGACAGTTTTGAGTGATGAGGTGGTTGAGACACAAGAGAAGCTTACCTAATCCACTACGGTTCTCCTTACCTCAGGTTCTCCACAGTCGCACTCTTCTCCGTCCTCCACGAAGCCGTTGCCGCACCTCTTGCCCCCTACCAGGTCCTTCATGTTGGGCATGTCGTAGAGACACATGCCCCCTCCCTTCTGGAAGTAGCTGTCCAGGTCTCGCTTGCTGCAGCGGCTGAAGACCCGTGGAAATGGATGCCTGGGACAATAAAAAGGACCGTAAGCACCTTGGTTCCAGCCAAAACGTACAGCTGAACTCACTCAACATTCAGGGGTATTGTGCCCTTTTGTGCATGATTTTTAATAAATGAATAGAGAATGATCTCGCTTTGATCCTTGCATTTTCTAATTGGTGCTACATATGCATTGTGGGTCTTTATATAACACTGTTCAGCACAGTTCCGGCCAAGATTTTTGGTGTTTTGGTCTGCACACATTCATCCGTTTTATTTAACAGCACACGATCAGACAATAATACCATAATAGTTGAAATATAACAAGAAATCGTTCATGGCTATTCTTAGTAGCACAGCCTTTGGCAATGATGACTGTTTCCACATGTTTCTTGTAACCATCAATGCTGCTGACAGTTTGTCCCACTCTTCAATTGCAACCCACTCCAGTTCTTCAATGTTTGAAGGATTTCTTTTAACAGCTGCACATTTCAGGTCTCACTGGGATTGATGTTATGTAAACAGAATGAATAAAGTGCAATAAAACAAAGAACAAACACATTTGCTCACTTAGATTCTTAGACGTGCTGCCTTTCTTAGGCACTAGACTCAGAGTCGGCTCATCATCTTACTAACGAATACTATCTATCTATAGTCTATCTATCTAATACTATCGATTAGATTATCTAATACTAAAGATCATCGCCTGACCAGCGAGGAGGAAGACGATGGTCCCCGGGCGCTGTCAATAGCTGCCCACCGCTCCTGGCCTGCCCCCCCGGAGGAAGGACAAAGCCTCGATGGGAAAATGCGGAGGAAAAATTTCACGGCCGCCAATGTGTGTGTGCACGTTGTATGACATGTGACAAAAATAAAGATTATTATTATTATTATTATTATTATTATTATTATTATTATTATGATTATTAGTAGTAGTAGTAG
>CABFOS010062694.1:4130-15340 GCA_900660315.1 Diretmoides pauciradiatus | reverse complement strand
TGTGTGTGTGTGTGAGTGACAGAACAGGATTTGATTTGATTATGGTTTCTCTCTCTCTCCCTCTGTCTCTCTCTCTCCCCTCAGGCTTTTTCGGCTACCGTTTCACTGCGCCCGGTGTGTATTACTACAGCAGCGGCTACGTAGATGATTCCAACGTCAGGCTGCTGCAGGGAGTGGTGAGAGTCAAGCCTCTGCAGGACAAGAGCAGCAAAGTCTCTGTCAGTGTGGGAGGCATAGAGGCCAGACACATGACAGGAGGTAAATATGTAGATGTTTATGGTGCTGGGGAGGATTTAAATGAAGAACAATGTATCTGAAAAAATGTCAAGCGAAAATGTCAAGTATCCAATAGTTACAGAGACCAAGACAAGACTGAGTCCAAGATGTCAGTAAAGTGACTGGACTCAAGTACTATAACGCTGCCATTCATTCAGCATCCTATAGCAATGGGTCAAACTTGATGTACAGTATTATTCCATTATTCCACCTAAGAGATGCCGTCCCCTACAGGTCCACGCCGCATGCTCAGGGCCGCCCCCGAGTGTGTCTCCTCCCCACGGTGCAGCCACAGGGCCAATGAGACATCGAATGGCGTCTCCTTCAGATTCTCCGCCTGCGCCACCCCCACGGTCAACTCCATCTCCCCCAGCCAGGGTTCAACTCACCGGGTCATTCACATCCAGGGCAGGGGCTTCGGCGACACAGCCTGCGCCAATGAGGTTAGAGGGGTTTTAAGGGCTCGTTTAATTAGGGTTACAGTGTTCAAAATGTATATCAAAGCATGAGAAGCAGGTGTTGTTTCAGTGGTACAACTGTAGTCAGTGTAGGCTAAAACATCTGACTTCAAATTGATAGAAAACATGTACATGTAATAAATGCAGAGGTGTAGGTGTAGGTGTAGGTGTAGGTATAGGTATAGGTATAGGTGTAGGTGTAGGTGTAGGTATAGGTGTAGGTGTAGGTGTAGGTATAGGTGTATGTATAGGTATAGGTATAGGTATGTATAGAGGCAGAGCAACCACACCAACCCTTTTTCTGAGGTGTGGTGTTGTAGAGCTCAAAGAAGTAAAACGTGATCAAGGAATCTACTGTATTAAAGGCATGATTCAACTAAATATGTCTTTATTCAACCAAATATTGGAGTAATGAATTGAAATTCTGAAATCTAAATATGGAGTGAGACATGATAATTTGTTTCCATGGATAATGAGATTGTGCTTAATGGACTACTTACATTAAAACAATGGATTCTATCTTTGTCATTAAAGCTTTAAAGCCTGTTAAGAAAAATAAAATACACACTGTAGGTAAATCATTAGGAAAATAACACAGAATCCTGAATAAAAACACCTCAATCAGTTATTAAAATACTTTATTTATAATAGAGATTGACCCACACACTATCATGCAGCCACACAGTTTTTATTAAACCTGTTTATGATAATGATTACACTTTAATTGCATTTTAAAAATGATATATTAACCTATTAACTTATTTCTCTCGTCACTCACTAGTTCTGATGTTATCCAAGACTGCAAACAAATGACTTATAACATCTTTCTATGCCCTTTGTTGTCTTAATAAGTGGTGTAGCTAAAAGATTAGAGGTCTGACTGTTGTAAAAAAAAAAAAACTTTATACTTACATGCTAAGATACTCTGGCATGCATGTAGCTTAGCATTAGTTTTCACTCATTCTGCAGAAGAGTCTGTTGTTCATTGTTCAGTCACTTGATAACGTAACGTGAATGCTTGGTGTTGGTCTACTCCATCTATAGGTGACGGTAGGCGGGCTTCCCTGCCCCGTGCTCAACAGCTCCCGCACTGAGATCAACTGCAGGCTCAGCCCAGACAGCGGAGCCCCCATTGGCGTCCCTCACCCCGTGGCTGTCAGAGTCAACAACTTGGGCAGCGCTATCATCGCTGTGCCGAACGAGCTCCGCCGCCGCTTCGTGGTCCTACCCGTGATCCACTCAGTCATGCCTCCCATTGGCAGCCCCACTGGCCACACTAGGCTCCATATCTATGGTTCTGGCTTCTCAAGGGGGGTAGTGACTGTAGCCCAGATGCCCTGCCCCGTCCTCTCAGTCAATTACACCCACATTATCTGTGACACCTCGCCCGCTCCGCCGCGAGCTGGCAACGTCGTCTTCCAGTGGGGCAGGATCAAAAGCTCCTGTCACTCAAACTGCTCCTTCCTGTACTCTTCCTCCGTCACCCCCATGCTTACCGGCGTTTCCCCCGACAGCATCAACGGCAATTACACCAGAGTAACCGTCTCCGGAGCAGGGTTTGGCAGCAGTGTTGAAGACGTGGCAGTTTTCGCCGGCGTCATGGAGCTCGAAGTCACCGCGGTAACAGATGGCAACATCACTCTCAGGGTTGGCGCTCTGCCCGCTGGGGACCACACAGTGCAAGTGATTGTGAGGAGTAAAGGCCTGGCGTCTGGTAGTGCTACCCTGAACAGCCGTGCCCGAGCGGCCCTCAGCCCAGATACTGGCAGCACGGCAGGAGGCACCCCTCTTGTCCTCACAGGAAATGGCTTTGCCCCGGGGAACACCACTGTGATGGTCGGTGGCACTCCCTGCAAGATTGAGAAGGTAACCCCAGGGATGCTGCGCTGCCTGACCCCACCTCACGATGAGGGGCTGGTGAGGGTGAGGGTCCAGGTCTTCTCTGTTGTCTACCCTCTTCTCAACTTCAACTACTCCCAGGCCCACACTCCCAACATCAGCTCCATCCGCCCAAATACTGGTAAGCAGGAGTCCACCATATCCCATATTCACATGAGTGCTCCTGTTGGGAGAATATATTACAGGGATCAGTCTCAAACCGCCTCATTTGTAGACTGATGAGGATACAATATGTTTAAATAGGGGTTCATAAGCTCAAGGCGCAAAACATGTCCTCAATCTATAGAGGATCATGAAAGAATTCATTTCTAGTAAAAAAAACAACACAATAATTGGATAATAATTCACCTGACAACAGCATTAGGTCAGAGGATCTGGGAGACAACAGCATGCAGTGTATCTATTTCCTTGAATAAAGGGAGAAACCACACAACGTCTTTGAGGAAATGTCATATTGCATTCATCTAGTCCCGTCTAACCTTTCTCTTATTACCATGCCTCCCTTCTCCTTCCTCTCTGTTTACGTCCCATAGGCCCCAGCGGTTCAGTGATCACACTGACAGGATGGGGATTTGGCACCGACCCCCGGCGCATCTCTGTGACCATAAACCACGTGCCCTGCAACGTGTCCGCCGTCACCAACACTCAGGTTCAGTGTACTGCAGGAGAGAACCCCGGGGGGGCGTACCCAGTCATGCTCCATCACAAGGTCAAGGGTCGTGCCCAGTCAGACGCTGTTTTCTCCTATGAGCTGATTCTCAACAGGGTCCGGCCCAATCAAGGTGAACAGTTATACTGATATATTAGCTCTGTCATGCTGGATGGAGGCTCCTTCCCTAACCAAAGCTACAGAAAAATGTTTTATTTTGGTTCGTTTGCACGTTTTACTTATTCCTTTAATTGTTCAGTAATGTTGTTTTTTGTAAATGAATAAAGGCATTAATGTATCTCTAATGTATTCAATATTTGGGATGGGTCACCCTGCCTTAAGGAGCTGCTAGTCCTGGAAAACACATGGATTCATATTAGTTTGAATGGAGAGTTTTAGTGTCTGATGATCTAATTACTGTTTCAGAAGCTTTCCCATCCGGCCAAGAACAGCATTCTGGGGGAAATACTGAATCCTTGTAATTTTGTGGTAAAAATGTGAAGATATGAACTATCTCACTTTGGATGAGGATCAGCTAAATGTAAATGTAAAATACATTAAATATCCGTTGTGTGTGATACAGGCAGTTTTGGTGGCGGTGCTCTGCTGGCCGTCCAAGGTTCTGGCTTCGACCCTCACAACTCCACGGTGCTCATCTGTGGGAAGGAATGTGAAGTGGACAGAGAAATGTCGACATCGACCCATCTCTACTGTCAGTCTCCATTCAACAATGGTGAGTATGTCAGCATGTGATTTGCAACAAGGGTGACATGGGTACAGTAAGTCTCCCCACACCTTCAGTGCCTCGTGCCCAGGTGGGTTATCTTGTAAAAAAGGCCCTTTCTTACGTGGAGTTTGCATGTTCTCCCGGTGCTCACATGGGGTTTCCTCCAAAAATAAGGAACCTTACTAAAAGGAAGGAAAGGAAGGACGGAGGACTTCCTCACTCTGTAACATAACTCCCTAAGGAGATCGTTTTTGCTTGTTGTTTTCTGTATGGAAAGAATGCACTCCTGCTGGTTTGTTTTACTGCTGTAGATGACATAATTTCGAGCCCAACCAGTCCTGTCTTAGTGGAACGTTAAATGCTCTAATATAGTTCCATGTAGTGTAATTTCTGGAATGTTCTCAGCATTTAGACACGGCGGAACATGACTGACATGTTAGATAAGTCTGTAATTATCACTCTGCAATGAGTCAGACTCATGGCAAGACATGTGAGGCTGCTGTGTGTGTGTGTGTGTGTGTGTGTGTGTGTGTGTGTGTTCTGTCTACCCTCAGGTACTGAGTCAGACGTGAGCTGTGTTGTAGCTGTCATTAACCAGTTGGAGGCCATCAACATATCGAATGGCTTCACCTACAAATCCCAGCTGACTCCGGTGGTCGCTGAGGTGTCTCCACGCCGGGGCGGCACCGCTGGAGGCACCCGGCTCACAATCACCGGCTCTGGTTTCAGGTACTGTACAGGAAGAGCCTCTGCAGTGATTAGATGGTGTGCAAGTGGTACAATGGCCTGGCACCGCACCCAGATTATGGCCCAATGGTTCAGAATTCAACGCTCAACTTACATTGCACACATGATTTGTTTCTCTCCTACTTTGTTTTCATTGTGTTTAACTTTCTTTCATTGACAAGCATTGTAAAAGTGGGACTGATGCCAAGACTTTTTCTTAATGAATGTGTACTTCCCTCCCTACTGTTCACTCTTTTCCACACACCTCCTTCCGCCATTGAATCTGACTATGTTCATGTTCTCTCACCGTACAGCACCAACAGTAATGAGGTCAACGTGACCATTGCCGGGTCCGTCTGTGACGTCCACTCTACCAACAGCACCCGTATCATCTGCGTGACAAATGCTCAGCCGAGGTCTCAGGAAACCAAAGTTCGAGTCAGCATCGGAGACCGAGGCATTGCCAAGATGGTAAGGAAGGACAGAGATGTTAAAAAATGATTTGGTGGACACTTTTTAACCCAAATTTCATACAGTGGATAGATTTTTTTGCGTGGGCAGCAGGTTAGTGGTTAGAGAGGCCGTCCTTCAACCAGAGGACTGGTGTCAGCAAGCACCCGACACCGAAACCCCGCCAGCTGCAGAGGCATTGTTTTATAGCTGACCTTGCACTCTGATCTCCTTGAAGGGGGCCAACGAAAAGAGAATTCCCCTACAGGGATCAATAAAGTATCACATTAATGGAAATCAAAGCCCTTCCTCTGGCCGTGTTTTGACTGTGTTTGCTTTCAATTTTCTACCTTTCTACTCATGAAATAAACTCTTTTCATTTCTTCGGAGTACATTTTTTTCATCCTGATCCTTTATTTTCCTCTTCAGGATAACGCCGATTTCTTCTACGTTGACGTGTGGTCGTCCAGGTACACGTGGGGGGGGAAGTCTCCACCAGAGAAAGGCACATTTGCTGTCATCACTAAGGGCCAAACCATCCTGCTGGACACCAGCACCCCTGTGCTGAAAATGCTCCTCATTCAAGGTATTAAAGGACGCGGCCAACAGTTGTCGACCTACCTGAGAAGTTGTTTATTTCTTAGGTCTTAGTGTTCAAAATTACTTAAATTTGCAAGGCAACTTGTGTAATATGAAGTTGAAAGGGAGAAACTGCCACATCACAGGGACAACAGGACCTCACATTCAACTCAAGACAGACCACGGACTAAACATACTGCTCTTCATATATAGAGTCAACATTCAGTCTGTAACCGGTTGTTCTTTGTGCTCAGGAGGGACATTGGTGTTCGATGAAGCAGACATAGAACTACAGGCGGAAAACATCCTGATCACGGACGGCGGGCGACTCCAGATCGGTCAAGAAGGGGCTCCGTTCCAGCACAAAGCCATCATCACACTTCATGGAAACCTCCGCTCCCCTGAACTTCCTGTCTATGGAACCAAGACGCTGGCTGTCAGAGAAGGGGTGCTGGATCTGCATGGTATGGACAACACACACACATGCACATGCATATGCTGTATATACACATATACTGGAGAATAATTTTTCATCTTTTATTCATGTGCAGTAAGTGTAAAGCATTTTGGACCACATACAAACTATTTACATTACAGTTGAAGTGTTCTTTCAGTATGGTTGACAACACTGTCAAAATAAAGCTGACAGTCTGCATTTTATCACCGTAGTTTCACAACAAAAAATAATAATAGCACAAAACCAAAGCATCAAACAACAAACTATGTACGGAGCTGACTGTATAATGACATTGACCCAAAAATGTCACATATTGAACAACCAGACAAAAGAAAACAAAAGCTGAGACCCATTTATTCTAAAAAAACCCTGATTACATATCCTTATGTCATATGTCGTGAGGTCACTTGAGGGCTGTGACCTGCAGGAATACCTCACCACCCTCCTCAGGTATCAGTATCGTTGTGAACCCGTTTCTCCAGGTATCCCGGTTCCTGTTCCCTGGACCCACTTGGCCCAGACGGCCACTAACGGCTCTGTCACACTGACCCTGATGAAGAATGTGACTTGGAAGGCCGGGGACGAGATCGTCATCGCCTCCACCGGCCACAGGTACACCGGACTCTAATCATTTATGCATGGCAGGGCTACAAAACTCAACTTATTTAAAATGTGTTTTAAAATGCATTTATGCTACATGAATGTTTGTGCGTACATATGCACAAGGGTGTGTATGGACTGACATATGTACACACACATTTGATGACGCACAAATGCGCACACACCCTTTGGCTGAAGTATAAGAGATTTTTACAACAGTCTGTGTGAAGCTTAAAGCCCTGTATAAAATCTATAGAAAAATAGAGAAATGGCAATCGATAATATTTTAGGAAGTGATCTGTTTCAGCACAAAAATCATGGCTGAAGGGAAAATGTGAGAGAAAAAAAACATATTTCATGCATATTTATCTCCCATAAGGTATAAAGATTCAACATTTGACACCACTAGAATGCATAAAAATGTGTGTTTTTAACAATTCAGCTAGATTTTACTAAACTAAAACACAGGAGAGCAATCGAGTCCCAGCACAGTGGCTCCAGCTGCTCGGGACTTCTCGACCATCTGATCATAATTATTTCGGTTTTGCCTTTTATTTCCAGGCACAGTCAGAGAGAGAACGAGGTCAGGAGGATCGCCTCGGTGTCAGCTGACGGCAGGACTCTCACCCTCAGCCAGCCGCTCCAGTACACTCACCTCGGGGTGTCCGTCACACTGCCGGACGGTACGGTGTTTGAGGGGCGAGCGGAGGTGGGTCTCCTCACCAGGAACATCGTGGTACGAGGCTCCCAGCACCAGGAATGGCAGGACAAGATAGAGGCCTGCCCCGATGGGTTTAACACAGGTACTGAGATGCTATATACGCCCAGTGAAGAAAGGCAAGAGATAAAAGCGGGTTGCATGTATCTCGGCAAATATGCACTTTGTGGCTGTCATTCATTTACCTGTTATACAAGAGTACTTTCAGGACACAGGGATATTTATCACATAATTCTACTAAGAATAGGGTTTACATGTTTCTGTCCTGTTTGTTTTAGGGGAATTTGCCACCCAAACCTGTTTCCAAGGAAGGTTTGGGGAGGAGATTGGCAGCGATCAGTTTGGAGGCTGCATCATGTTCCACGCACCCAGACCCAATCAGAATCTGGCCATTGGAAGACTGGAATATGTTGAGGTAAAATGCATTTTACACGCCAAATAAAACCTCCTCTGACTGACCTACATCATCATGATGCTTTGGCGTTGAGATGTTTTTATGAGCCTCTTCTAAACCTTTATCCCACAGGTTTTCCACGCGGGTCAGGCCTTTAGGCTCGGCCGGTATCCCATCCACTGGCATCTGATGGGAGACATCAACTACCAGTCATACGTGAGGGGCTGTGCCATCCATCAGACCTTCAACAGGGCCGTGACCATCCACAACACTCACCGACTGCTGGTGGAGCACAACGTCATCTACAACATCATGGGCGGGGCCTTCTTCATCGAGGACGGCATCGAGACAGAGAACATCCTGCAGTACAACCTGGCGGTCTTTGTCAAACAGAGCACCAGCCTGCTCAACGATGACGTCACCCCTGCCGCCTACTGGGTCACCAACCCCAACAACATCATCCGCCACAATGCTGCCGCTGGGGGCACCCACTTCGGCTTCTGGTACCGCATGCATGAACACCCTGACGGCCCATCCTTCGACAAAAACATCTGCCAGAAGAAGGTTCCCCTGGGAGAGTTCTCCAACAACACTGTTCACTCGCAGGGCTGGTTCGGCCTCTGGATCTTCAAAGACTTTTTCCCCATGAAGAACGGTGGCTGCCGCTCCCGTACCCCCGAGCCCGCTGTCTTCCACACCCTCACCACCTGGAACTGTGAGAAGGGTGCTGAGTGGGTGAATGTGGGGGCCGTGCAGTTCAACGGCTTCGTCATGGTCAATAACGAGAAAGCCGGGATCGAAGCTAAGCGCATCATGCAGTGGGCAGTGAGCGGCTTTGGCGAGGACGGTGGGGCGACGGTGTCCAACAGCACCATCGTGGGTCACGTGAGTGAGCTCGGCCTGGGGGACGACTACTGTACACGCCGAGGTGTCATCACGCCGTTTGACGATGGCATGAGTGTCCTTAACACCAAGTTTATCAACTTTGACCGCGGTTCCTGTGCAGCCATTGGGGTAACCTCAATCGACGGGACATGTGTGCATGACTGCGGGGGCTGGGCTGTCAGGTTCGGTGGTGTCCAGTTCTTTAACTCTCCCAACAAGGTCGGCTTCAGATGGGAGCACGAGGTGCAGCTGGTGGACACTGATGGATCCCTCACAGGTAATCAGTCACTATTCAGCTCTTATTTGTCATTTGAGTCGGTTAGCGTCATATCGGTGACAGTAAAAGGATTTTATTTGATGAAAGTCTTACTATAGGCATATCACATCCTCATAATGAATTATGTCTGGTGCAGTTTGATTGAATAACAGTGTTGTTATACTGACCCCTTGTGTCAGCCAACAGTGTTATTACACCTCTGTATGAGCAAACAACCACCTGCATCCCTGGTGTTGTTACACTAAATGCCCACGTTACCTGGTGTTACTTTGCTTCTAGGAAACGTCAGCTACACGGTGGTGCCTATGAGCCCCTTGCTGGACCCTGCACACTGTTCCCAGAGTGCTGAGTGGAGCACGGGGTTCCCCGGCGCTGTGTGTGACCACACCGTCCACTTCCACCGACTGTCCTTTAACAATCCCTCGCCTTCCTCTCTGGAGGCCAAGGACGTCATGTTGACCAACTCACATGGTATTATGAACACACAGAAGTGTTAGCTTGTCATTAAAGGGGCATTAAGTTATCAATGACTGATCAATGAATTGTAATATATCGACACAAGTCTCGTATATTAAATGTTATGGTATGGAGCAGAAAGGGAGTTTTGAACCTGATGAAGTGATCGTTGAGTCATCGGTAATGGTTGTTCATTAACCCTATCAAACCCCCACAGATATATTATGGTCATTTCCTGCTATGGGGGCAGTGAAAATCTTACTTATTGCCCCTTTAAATGCATTAAAACTCACCACATTGTGTATTTACAGTATGTATACGCTGTCTTGCTTGTGATTGGTAAATTCGTGTCGCTGTTACAGGCACCAGTGTGCTTTCCTATCTGAAGAAGAGACTGACCCATAAGTTTGGCTGGATGGCCTTGCTGCCTTCTCGCCACACTTACAACTGGTACTTTAAAGATGTGGCCCAGATTACAAACATCACTTACTTTTCAAAGTTCTACGGCTTCAAGGTACATCAAAGATCCTCTCCGTAGTTTCCTCTTCTTTTGAACTCGTCTGGTATTCCCATCTAAAATAATCAGAGTTTGTTTTAGTTTGTTTTGTTTAGTTGGACTACCAGTTGTGTTTTGCCAACACCATTATGTTAGCAAACGTTATTTAGAAATCTCTAAACATTTGCAGTTGTTGTTCTCTGAATCCAAAAATTGACGCTGATATTTCGCGCGTACCATTGTCCCTACAGTCAGACCAATATGTGATCATCAACCACAACCTCACCCAGAGCCCGGACAGGTTCCGTATAGTGGATATAAGGAACGGCTCAGCAACGCCACTGAACTACAGCAATAACCAGAACGGAGACTGGTACTTCGATGGCAGCTCCAATAACCTCTACTACATGGGTAAGACACTCACACACTTCAATATTGATCTTCTGATTGTTAAAAGACTGGTAGCAGCTTCAGCTATGAGTGTTGAGCATTTCTATGTCTATTAAAGTATTAGCATAAGAGGTAGCAAACTAAATGAGCACTGGACGGCGATGAGACTGCAGCCACCATCTCTGTTTCTTCATTCACTTCACATTTCTCTGGTCCTACAAGTGTCTGGGAAGAGAGGCGACCGTATTCGTCGTGCAAGTGTTGACCGCTCCATGGTGGACGTCCACGTGAACTTCCAGACGTACCGCTGCTTCTTCCCCAACTGCGTCCGACCACCGCCTCCTCCTCCAGCCACCCTCGCCCCCGTACCTTCCCGAAGGCCTGACAACTTCATGTACGCACGCTGCAACGTTGTTATTCATAACCCGCACCAAACTGATCCAAACTCACCACTGCCTTACTTACTTACTTACTTACTTACTTACTTACTTACTTACTTACTTACTTACTTACTTACTTACTTACTTACTTACTTACTCACTTACTTACTTACTTACTTACTTACTTACTTACTTACTTACTTACTTACTTACTTACTTACTTACTCACTTACTTACTTACTTACTTACTTACTTACTTATTTACTTATTTACTTACTTACTGATTTATTTATTTATTTATTTATTTACTTACTTACTTACTTACTTACTTACTTACTTACTTACTTACTTACTTACTTACTTATTTACTTACTTACTTACTTACTTATTTAT
>CABFOS010062681.1:0-15984 GCA_900660315.1 Diretmoides pauciradiatus | reverse complement strand
TCTCTATCAGTCATATCAGCACAGCTGCCCCCCCCCTTCTCTTCCCACCAGTTTGCCTCAACCACATGAAAAGTGCAGTGAATCTCTCCTCTGTTTGTTCTGAAAGATGTTTTGGTCTTTACACACTGAAGGAGGCCAGGTTCAGTGTGATGAAGAATGGAAGAAACTGCTCTCTGTTGTTGGACACAGGGATTATTTGAAAAGAAAATCATTTAAAAAAAGGATAATCATGCAGTGCTTTGCCTTCACAACATCCACAGCTATTTTGTGACAATTTACTTTATAGACTGTCTCAGAAAGCGACCACCTCAGCGTGCAAATAGGATGACTGTCATGCAGTAGGTTTCCTCCTGAAACATGATCTCAATAAAACAGAGCTTCTTACTTGGAGTTGAGTGATGTGAGATAATCTGTCCAGCGTACAGCCACTTGGAGTGATGCAGCTTTCTACAGGAGCCCAGTTCTCTGACACACACAAATCAAAACGCTCCGAATCACAATCTGATATTCAACCAGGCATTGTCTAGGAGCAAATGTGATTTGTGTAAATACTGTCAAAAAAAACGTTGCTCAGTCAGCATATGGATTGAGTGTACAAATAATCCCTACTGAAACACAATTGTAGCTGTGTGGTACAGTATGACAGTGTCCACATCAGTTTCCAATCAGCCAACGCTTTCATATTCCCAAACAGCAGTTTCTTTTTATATCCATTTTAAAAGCCAATGCAAAGTCTCTGCCTGTATGGAATTTGTTCTTTTCTTCTTCTTCTCTCTCTCACCCCCGCTCTCTCTCTCTCGTGCCGAGATAAGAGAGTCTGTAATTATGGGAAAGCCATTTTTCTGTATTTTATTATTCCCCAAATCAGATGTCTCATGCTTTGGCAGCGGCACTGGGAACGATGGGAGAGTGACATACTTAAACTAGCTTTGTGGTCGTGTGTTTCACTAAATCTCCACGGAGAAGAAAAGGGGGGGGGAATGAGCTCCAGCTTTGGGTGACCTCCCTCCTGGCAAACGCAGACACTTTCGAAGACCAAACGAGGCCGGCAGGCCACCAAAGCTTTCAGCGCCACATTTCACTCTCCGAGACGGATATATACGAACGAAAGAAACGTGTTGGATTCAACCGTTAACTGCTACATGCCTGTGTCTTTCTTTTCCCCTGGTCTGTGCTGGACTGCTTTTTCCCATGGTGCCTTGCCGGTGGGGGCTAGAAATATGAGAGGAGGAGAGAAAGCCAAAGAAGTTTACAACATCAACATGAAGGCAAATGTATAATGCCTTGTTGTACGATGTCAGATGATATGCGGCGTTGTTGAGTGGCCTGGTAATAAAAAGAGGGAGATACCAGGCAAGATGACACAACCAGCCTCAGCTTGGAAGCCTCCACATCAGACCGTGATTCAGTCCAATATGGGAATGTGGCTGGTTTGTTTTGGGTCGGGGAGCCAAGCCTCTCTCAGAGCAGCTATTTCATATAATAACTTTCGACCACTCTGTTTTGGAGAGCCGTGTCTTTGTTCTTCTCTGGAAGAGGGATTCATGGTAATGGACGCCTGCCTGCCTTAGTTAAAAAAAGAAAAGGAGACTATCAAAAAAAAAAGAAGAAATGAAAGCATAGCAGTACAGTGTCCCTGTGCTGAGGCATGCCACGTTCTAACCAGCGGGCCCATTAAAACAGCCTGAGCTTCAGTGGAATATGGCAGCATATTGATAGCATATGACTGTGTCACTTGAGGACAACTGCTTTCATTTGCCTCCCTTTCTCCGTTTGTCCTATCAAGAACACCGGCATGGAGAATAGCAAGCGGCCCATATGGCAACGGTAAAAAGCTAATGTGGAATCGGCGGCTCGGTCGTCTAATTATGGCACCTTTAATGCTCAATCTCCCGGGAGGGGCGTCTTCTTCTGAAGCCTGGTGGAAAGTTGAGGCTGGCCTTTATTTAAAAATGTATCTTTCAAGTGTTGCATTTTTAAATAACCCCAAGATACCGGGTGACAGTCGGACTCCTTTGATGGTCTTCTTTTCTTTATCACAGCAGTTAAGGTTTTTCATTGTACAAAATGGGGTAAATGCAATTTCCACATCAAAACGTCTTTATTTACTTGCATAACTATTTTTTCAGTATTTCATATCCATTATTTTAGTACTTTTAAAAATGGTATGCATAGTCCCATGATATTATTACATGACAAACTTCAACATGCTGTGACAAACTGTCTTTGCAAGGTAGGAGAACATTCCTATGCCTGATGAGTACATGAGAAGTTGATCATTATAAATATGGGATTGATGTTTGAGGAATTAAGTCTGTCATTACTGGCCCTGCACAGTGTGTGTTCATTGGCAGAGGTTATACAGTTCAGTAGCAACTGATGAAATGGAGTGACACTGGGTTTGTCAAAGACCTTCATAATGCTAATAAAGTTAGGGATGCACAATATTGAAACTTTGGCCAATATCCGATCATTTCCATCATCATATCGACCAATATTGATACCGATATTGCAATACCAGTCTCCACCAGTAGGGTTTACCTTCCACCTTGCAGTAACTGATGCTGGGTGCAGATGCAGACGCTGCTTTGTTATGATTTGATTTCTCTCCACACCACAGACATTTTCTCCTGTGTAGGTTAACAAGAGATGTTGTTACACCAATGCATCAACGTGGTTGGACCATCATTAATGCGTCATCATATCAGAGCGACATATCGGGAATAATTTTGATATCTGTCCGATAACGATAATGCATTTTTAAGTAATTATCGCCTGATACCGATATGATGACCGATATATCATGCATCCCTAAATAAAGTCATAGCTCCTGACAGATGATCGGTCTTTCTCATTCAGCCTCTGCTGGCTTGTCAGAGCTGCACAACAGGTTCTCTCAGACCAATGTATCAGATGTCAGGACGGAAACACTATTATTCCTTATCCATATCCACATGCACACATGTATATTTGCATAAACAAATTTCCCAGACCAGTGTCTTTGTTTTTGTCATTCTTTTAGTTTGTCGTTCCATGCTGGAGGTGTTGTTTCAGTCCACAATCAGACAGCCGCAGAGCCAAGAGGATGGAACCAGCCTCGCTCCTGATGCGTGAAATTAATGTTGCTGTTCTTTGTTGATAATCCACCAGTTTCAAAAGGCCCCAAACCAACATTTTCTTACTTTTCAACATTTTGCGCTCTCTCTCTCTCTTTCACTCCCCTGTTGTCTAAAATGGAAGTTTGTTTACTAAAAGGGAATTCTTATTTCAGTATTTGCAATATCATCAAGTGGAACGAAACGGCTGCAGCTGGATCATTTTTATTCATTCTAATTATTTTTTTCCTTAGAAATTGCATCGGCCTTTGACATGAGAGGAAAAAATGGTTTGGCCACAGTTTGCGGGTTTGTGGAAGTGTGTTTCTCTGTGAGGCTAAGATGAGTGAACAAGCCACGGCTCAAGGCCACAATCTAGTCATTCAGAACCTCCAGCAACAATAATGCACTCATCTAGCAACCTACACATTAAGGAATGAACCGCTTTGCCTTTATTTGACCCCTGGCAAGAAAAAAAAGGCTTTAATTACAGCGGCGAATTATTCTCACTCGGTCATATGCATGAGGAGAGGAATAGGGAATGACAACAGGCTCGAAATGTAACACCGAAACAGGGAGAGCAATCACGCTCCATTGGTTCTCTTGGTCTTGCTGCAGCTTCTGCCAAGCCCATTCAGTTTGTTTTGTGCTAGAGGCTGCTTTAACTGAATCACCTACAACCACCCTAAAAATGGAGCCCCTGGATATTATACAGTAAGCAAATGTTAAAACACAGATAGCAGTGTGTGTGTGCGTGCCGTTATCAGCGTCTAGGAGGCGCCGAGAACAACTGCATGGTAAATTAACAAAATAAAGGGTGGGGCAAACAACTTAAACTCACGGCTTCCAAGATAAAACCTCAGTGGGGATTTCCAGTGCGAGTGTGTCACAGTCAAACAGGGGAAAGTGCTGTTGAGTGACAAGTTTAAAGTCAACAATCCTGCAGCCCTGAGGTATCAAATTTTGAACACACACACACACAGTGTGTGTACATACAGCACAAGCCACATAAGCTACAGTAAACACACAGGCAGTACACACGACACCAACTGTTCAAAGCAACATGTATTAAAAGGCCAATGAAAAGGTTTAATGCATTCACTGTTTTATAGACTTCACTATAAAACCTTTATGAGTTGGGTGGCATTCTGCAGCTAGACTGCATTGTTATGGAGGTTTACGGCGTCGTTCGGTCGTGACCTGGCTCTGTTGTAGGTGACCTGCTAGCTGATGGCCGCAGGCAGCAAGGGTAGGGGCATGGCTGGAGTGATCAGGGGCTTCAGATAGACATTACTCCACTTGAGTGCCCTTACTGTCTCTGTAGTGGTGTTTTATCTGTTCTTCAATAGTATAATTGCTTCACTTCACACAGTGAAGCCCTCTAAATCAAGCTATGAAATCATATTGCTAAAACAGATAGGGAAACTCTTGAATGTCTCTAGTTTATTGACGTGTTTTGCCAATATTAGTTTTACCATAGATGTTGGCAGGGGGTAAATGTGGTAAAGTATGACCCACTTAGACAATGATGGCGTCCAAATCTGCAGCAAGTTCAGTGCATCATCTGTGGGAGGGCAGCATCTGCAGGCCTCATATTGGCCCTGGTACAGATAATTTTGCCCATATGTGTTAATTTTTTTTCTGGGTAAATGCCTTCTGTTTACGTTAGGCTTTAGATTGGCTGTGAAACCCCCAAAGAGCTCACAGTACTTTCTCTCCTGAGGAGAAATGTATTAATTATCAAACACAACATTGAGACTAACAGGCTGCACACAGTATGGTAAAGCAATTCCTACAGTACCTGTAACCAATCCCCTTACCTCACGTTGTGGTCAGCTCTGCCCATGATGGAGTCCAAACAACATTTTACAATGAAAAATGTCCAATCAGTGCTGCTCAGTGATTCATTTTCATATGTTTAATATTAGTTTTCATGATCTCATCTACTCAGCTTTAGTAGATGATTTAAAGTAGCTTTAAATCATGCAAAATCAGATCATTTATCTCCAGATTCCAGACTTTGGTTAAATAGAAAGGAGAAATGTAGAATTGCTCAACAGAGCTGCTTGGCCATCTCTAGTTAACAAGACAGTGCATGTTTACACTACAGTACTGTATGTGCATGTAGTGCAGACTTGATTTACATAGTGTCCTGGTACTGTCAACACATACTGTGTGTTGTTTGTGGCTCTCCACCGTGCAGAGTTGGTCTGACACTTTGCTTTGCGTAAGAGGAATTGCATTAATGCTGCTGCTCCTTCCTCTGACTACCAGGTGGAAGAGAATAACCACAGGGCAAAATTGTTCACAGTGTTTAAACTCAGCGTGCCATTTTCCTACTTTTACAGAATGAATACATGTTAGTGGTAAGTCGCTGTGATGTGCGGTGTTTAGTGCCTGTTTAATTTTTTGTACTGATGGTTACACGGTACATTCTGTTTCTTCTCTCAATGAGGCTGAATGTTGAACACGAGGACAATGCACAGACGACGTACTTCATAGACACAAACAACCACACACACAAGCATGGCAACAAACCATGTCCAGCTACAGTAAGACAGAATGCCTAGTGACAATGGACCATCTGGATAGTTGACAACTTTCTGGTTTGATGGCTTCATTTTTTTCTTTTCCATAACCATCCATTGGTGCAAAGCATCCAAACATTTGTTAATTGGCACTCCGAGGTGCGGAGCGTACTCTGGCACCAAACTGCAGCCTTTGTTAATTTAGAGCACTGTTCATATATTCAGTGTCAGAGAGTGTTCAGAGAGCCCTCTGGCCAAGGAGGAGGCGCAGCAGAGCGTTTGAATGTTAACAAAGTTAGCCAAATGCTATCAAATTAACCAGCTACGCTTGCTAGAAAGCTGGCTCGTAATTCAGAGTGAAAATATCTCTACCTCAGACCACAGCTCACCACCTTTCAATTTAGATGCAGGTCAGTAGGTTTGGTGGTGTAAATCTGTGGCCTGTCACATTAACTTAAGCGGCTCTATTTTTATATGGAGCATCACGTAAGGTTTATGAGCGCATGCAACCTGCTGTATGGTGCATGGCAAACTGTGGGATGAGCCACGTTGACTGACTGATGCAATCCGGGCGATGCCACGCTTGGTAATGGTTCATTGATCCTACAGGGTGATCTACATTTGAATAAGATGCCACGTACCGAATGAGGCAATTGTCTATATTCTAATCATCGGACTGATTAAATAATATCAATTATGTTGTGGCAGATCCGGGAATGTGCCACTGAGAAACTGTGGCGAAAGAACCACTTTCACAGCAGACGGCAGCCAGGCGGCCATCTTGTCGCACCTGAAGGGTGCTACCAATCAGCCCGGTGGGGGCTGATTGCCTGAAAAAGGCTGTGTCCAATTCAAGTGGCGAGCAAATGCTACTTTGTTTGTTTGTATCTCTGATCCTGGGTCTTCTGGTTTAAAAAAAAATTACAAATACAGACTAACGCCACCTCCTGGTAGGAAGAGTTATTTCCTCTGACGCAGGCGCAACGTATGTGCATGTCGGCCGTCGACTGTAGTCTTTGTGGTGTGTTCAAGTGCAACTTTTGCAACTTTTGCAACTTTTACAGTCGACATAAGGCGACGCAAATCAATCTGACTGGCAGCCTTGGTCTCGGCCTTAAGAGTGGACTGTGCAGTCCACAGGGAGATTGGAAACGATCCAGAGAGGCTGCTGCAGATCCCTCTAACAATACTGATTTTGAAAGAGAAGTTCAAGTTATTTGATTTAAGTAAATGAAAGTATCGTTTATATTTTTTATTTGAACGCTGCCTCCAGTGACATGCCCTCAGACTGGGCTTGTGGCACTGGGCTTTTCCCAGAGGGTGCCACAATGTCAATAGTAACTACAGCCCCCATGCTGGGGCCCCGTGTACACTAAACTCCTACTCGGCCATTAGCAGCATATAAAACAGTGTGCTTTGTGCAGGAGCTAAAGGTGGGGGGCCAAGGGAGGAGGCTCCCCAAAGCTCCCCTGCATCCACCCCCTCTTCCTTTTATATCATCTGTGAGAATATAAAATGCATTTGGATGGGGGCTGTGGGTAAGTACGCCCCAGGCTAGAGCCGTGTGTCGCGCTCAGTAGAGTGGGTGGACAGTTTGATGCTACACCCTGAGGCCCATGTTACCTCAAAGTCCATTAATAACCAAGATGGGCACCCCTCCAGTACCCATCCTAGCACTGCAAACACACAAACATGTGCATAATAGAAGCTTCAAATTCAAACACTAACTCTAGCTTTCTTCAGGAAGCTCTCTCTCCACCTCCTATAAGCCGTTGCATTCTACTGAGTTTTTCTCTGCCTGCATTTCCTCCATAGAAGATCACGGAGACATGAAAAGGCAGTGGATTCAGGTCGCTGCAAGCAACACTCAAGGGGGCAATCTTAGAAAAGGGAGAAGGATAGAAAACATGGAAAATGGTCCATGATCTAGCACACTTCTAACAACCTGTCGACATGTTTGTATCTGAATACAAATGTACGGTTATCTTCTCCAGCAAATCAATCATTTAGATTTTGGAAGAACATTGTAAACTTTTAGCTACAGTATGGAATCATGGGCAGGAAAGCATGTGAGAGGAAATAGATCAAAGGCTTCCTCTGGCTAGAAATGCACTGATCATCCCGGCGTGTACCAAACATGCTAGAGTGTATTTCCTTTACCATTTCCACCAATTCCTTCAAAGAGAATGGAAATGGTAAATCAATTTTCTGTATAACAAACAACGTTTATTTGTCAAGGTTTGTGATTTGTAATCTCAGAAACATCAATACAAGAATACAGTTACCAGATGTCATACATAGCAATTGTATGAGAATCAAAAAATGTAGAAAATGTTGGGAGTTAAAAGCTCATGACAACCACTCATTACCAGTTCACCAGCAACCCCAGTAGGTCTGTTGAGGTACTTTAAGCAAATGCATTCCAGGGACTCTGGCCCAAACCTGGCAACCCAGGTGGAGAGGCACAGAATAGCACGTCAAGCCACAACTTGGCTGCCGCTCTGTCGGTGTGGTGAAAGGGGGGGGAAAAAACAACACAGAATTCCAGCCTTACGTCTTCCAGCACAAAGGATAAAAATGGATACAACCGGATATATGAGGTGGCACCGCCTATGGGAAACATGAAAGCTTTTACACATATTCTTTTTTCCCCCCTTCAAACCACACACACATAAAAGAGAGTCCTTCTAGCATGTGAAGATGGGGACATTTACAGGTCCCGACACAATGTCTCCAGAACAGGAGACTGGCTTTGATTTGGAGCAGGAGAGGTGCCTGAGACGCTCTGTCTGGGAAGCCACCACAGGTTTGCGGGCCGTGGCGTTGTGTCAGGCATGACGATGGCCTCAGAAACTCCCCTGGCAGACTTTCCGTCAACCTCTAAATCCATCTCACTCTGTCACTAATGGAGTGAAGTAAGTGTGCCCACTTTTGAGCAGCAACTCCGCAGAGTCTGTTCGCCTCCTCCTCCAGCCAGGCCTCTCAGGGATGGTCTGCTTGGGTTGCCAGGAGGCTCTTGAAACCCTCCTTCAGAGCTGCCCAGGAATAGGCAGTGGTGTCGACCTAGAGCAAAGCAAGGGAAACCCAGACAGGGAAGTAAAAGGCTGCTGCAGAAACACATTTGTATCGGGTTTGTATGAACAAAACAATATTTAGTTTGTGGTGTAGTTTGTGGAAAAAATTAAGTGCCACGTTGGCTTCGTACTGTGCAATGTGAACAGGCTTGCTGGCTGAAGTAGTCAACTTCCTCACACACAGTTCACACGATTCATTGCTTGATTGTCTGTAATTGGTCTAAAGAATCTAGATTGGTAAAATATCACGATTGCTTGCATCGCCTTGTGGAAAACCCTCCATTTCTTCTGCCTTTGCCTCTTTCACCACAACCCTTGTATTTTTTACTGTTGTTTGAGTTTTTGTCACCACTGTTTCCAGTTTCCCATGGTGACCTCTTTAATCTTCATGCACCCCCACTGGTATAGAGTGTAAATAAACGAACAATACGAAGCTACAGTGGGTATACATAAATCACTGCGTTCAACTGTGATTCTATTTCGAGCAAGTTCAACTTCACTCTTAGTGAACCATACTTAAATAAGAGGGCAGGAGAAGGGAGGAAATCAGCACCTGAATCAGACTGACTGAACTGAATGTTCAATCTGTTCTTGTCCTGTCAGAGTTGGTTACCTTTATGTTGTGTTTCCTTGCTAGGTCTGGCCTCCTGCAGAGTCCCTGCAGTCTTTTACACAGCTGCTCAGGTGTAGAGTACAGATACTCTGCTGCAAGGAAAGAAGAAAGAAGAAATACATGCACACACACAAGCGCGCGCACACACACTCACACACACACACACATCTTTAATGCAACAAAACCTCAAAGCACAAAGCTAGCTACTGCTCACTTTTATAATTAAAAATACATATTACACTGAACTGGGACAGGTTTTACATAATTGAACCAGTATTCTTTTTAAAGATTCACATTATTTATGCAAATCTAATTGAAGGAAGAGATGGCTATGGACTTAAGAATCAGGTAAATTAGGCCAATATCTTTTTCTTCCTCTCAGAGCGGGGTGACTGTAAAAAAAATTCTCGTCTCATTTACAAAGGGAATCCATTGGTAGACTTTTCCTCTCAACTTTCCACAGGAATATATCACCTTTAAAGGCAGAGAATCCTTGCAAATTTAAAACATGCAAGGGTGGATCATGCATTTGCCTGCATGTCAAGAAATAATTGACGTTACCTGGGAATATTTCCGGATACACCAAAGACTTCGGACAAAGTGGATAGCAGCCACAATGGACAGCTTCTAACCTAGATTATATTAAAAGAAGAACAACAAACATACATAGCAGCCATTGTGGAATTCCTCGGCCTGGAGTTATAAATCCATTTGCAGAGAATGGTACAGAATCGGCAAAGATGTACTAAGTTTTCTTGCCGTGCCCCTAAAATAGCAAACTGAAGACATTATCCGATGTTAATAATTCCCTGAGCTGAATGGTCTTGTCGAGATGGTCCTGCTATTGTGTCGCGGTTCCTTTTTATGAACTTTTCAGACTGAATGGAATTCCTCACAGACTAGCCGGGCAAATCGATAGAGAAAAGAAAAGCATCTGCAGGACATTTCCCAGCAACATGGCACTGCAGCAGTCACCATGCTCTCAAAAACACAGGGCGAAAGGCGCCTCATTTAGTGACCCTTCGATTGCAACCAAAGGACAGAATTGTAAAAAAAAAAATACCATCACAAAAGAACATGAGCAATTGTGATGGTATTTCTTACAATCCTAATAACTTATTTGTTCATTGTTATATGCTTTAAATTGGTAACAATGAGTTAGTTCAGCATGTACTCCTTCGCCGTGCTCCAGACTAATTGAACTTATTTGAACCCTTCTGACCACCGTAGTTGCCCGCCTGTTTAAATATTTTGTAGAATGTCCATAAATATTTGATGACTTTTCAATCTCACTCCTTGCTGTCACTTTAGTGCACCATTTCTCATGCTGGAAACATGCATTTTTAAACACTAGATTCGTTTGCAGGCCTGTAATTTCATAGCTACGTAATTGATGGACAAAGAACAGGCACTGGGACAATGCTTTGCCGCCCTGCACATTGTCCTGACACCAGTTTACAAAATTCAAGTCACAACCCCGTCAGGAGATGCAACAGTTCGCTGGATGGCTACAGTGCCCTCTACCTTTGAGCACTGAATCAAAATGCTTTGTGCTCTCTAAATGGATATTGTTCAAAAGATAATTTCGAGGTACGGTCTACAATGGCGGAATCTATGAAAATGATTATTAAGGTCAGTTCCGTTCCAGTGGCGTAATGTGTAAGCGTGCAAATGGTTATCAGGCTTTTCATCTCAAATATAATTAGCTGATAATTTTGCTGGGCTAAATTACTTCATCACTGCGGGGCATGAATAGGCGTCTGCTCACATTGCCTACCCATAATTAATCAGATTAGGCCAAATTCAACAATAATGAGGATGAAACACATTGGTGACACCTCAGTCGGGCTACATGAGTGGACCGCCGTTCTGTTGAAGCTGCTCTCTAGGGCTTTTATTGTTTACTTACTTAAGAGTGAGGAATGCGGCTATCTGGCAACTTGTAATACTGCAAGCGTTCAAAATGATGAGCAACATTCAGTCATTCCTTCTATTGGTTGCAGAGTTTTTTCCAATATTCCCCTCCACCTGAGCACAGCTCTCAGGAGAAACCCTGTGTCCATATTGATCTTTTCAATGTGACTATATCTGTGTGCCTGTTCCAAAACACGTAGACAATGTATATGTGCATGGATGCTAGTGAGTGCACGCGTGCACACACATATGTGCGCACACATTACCACAACCACAGAGTTGACTATCAATAGAGCGTAGTGGGTGGGCTGTTTGTCTCAGTTCCCCCTGGTTTTGGATCAAAGGATGTAGAAACATCCTTGTAGAAGGCTTCCCCCAAAGGGACAGCTCTTCTTCAAACTCAAAGGGACAGTCTTTTCCACTGCCATAATTAGCACATGACTTTATTATCACGCAGATGTAATATTCTGCCATGTTTTCCTCCATCTCTGTTTTCATCCTCCATTAGACAAACATTTTATTGGTAAACATCACATGCGACACACATCACCCTTTGTCTCTATGAACTCAGACATGACCGAAGTCTCCCCAGCTGCTTTCGTAGCTGTAGCTTCAGTTTGGATGCTAATGCTAAAATTGTTATGTAAAGTGGGAAGTGAGTTCACTGAAAACATATTACACTTGGATTAGTCATTCACACGGAGCTTGTGCCACTGTCTGCTCTTACTATTTGCCAAAGAGGTACTTGTTAATGCTCATATTTTACTCTCATTACGTAAGCTGGTCTTCAACTTTTCCCTTCCCCTTTGCCCGCTGCCTCAACTATATACCACAGAAATGAATGTCAGTGGTCCCACAAGAGCAAACCATAAGCTCCTATGTAAGGATAGTTACATACAGCACTAGATCTGACTTTGCAGATTGGCTAAGGGCAAGGAATGGTCTGAGAGGTGTTTGATGAGATCACAAATTTCCTCTACAGAGGCAGGCCTGCCTCTATGCCATACTTTGACTCTGGCCATGATCTGATGAAACCCTTCAAATGCAGAGTACAGGTGACTGAAGTTACGGTTTCAAGGCATGCTCATCTGATCAATAGCAGTGACACCTCACACACTTCAGACCTTGGCCCTTGAGATGAAAATCCCTGCCCTCACCCGCAAGTCTATATCAGTCATACAGTATGAGGTGCCCACTCCAAGGTGTGTGTGGATGTGCACGTGGATGTGGATTTGGGACGTATGCTGCATAAAAATGTGTGTGTGATCAATGTATTTTACTATACAGACACACTAACAAAACTCTATACACAGACAGTATTTCTCTTAGATAAGAACTAATCCAGTTTCAGCTGAGTGTCAATATATCATTGTCAAATTATTTATGATTACTGTAACCAAATGAGATCATGGTAAAGATGTTTAGTAGCATCAATCCCACACCAGTGGTATTGTTAAAGGGTTTCCAAAAATTAAGACTACATTTCCCTGTTGCTTCCTTATCCCCCCCACCCACACACACACACACACACACCAATCTTATCGCCAATGGTGTCCTTTGTTCACGATAATTATGCTAATATCTGAAAACAAAGTGGTTTATAGATGTTATGAGGTGAACTCACATGGCCACGCCAAAGAACTCATGCTTGGCGGTAGAGATGACCACGTCTGCTTCGCATAACACTCTGAGGTAGTCGTCCTTACTGGGCAGGAAGCCCCAGTGCAGAATATGGGCATCCAGCTGCCCTCTGGCCTCAGCAAAGATCTCTGGACCAGGAGAAAAGAGAGAGAGGGACTTACTGATGTCTGTAGCTATCTTTGATGCTTTTACGATTGCCGTCATATAACATGATTCGATATGTCCACAGCTGATTGAGTCAACTGCCAAAAGACTGATGTGCTTTGTTGGAGCCACTATATCTGGCGTCTCGTTTCAAGAGCTCTTTATTACTAAGGTCCATCAATAGAGACAATTGCATTTCCAATTAAGATAATTCCATTTAATGCAGAATTAAATGAAATAATGCAATTCAACGCATGTCATTGGGAAGCCATCTGCCATGACATTTTGGATTTCTAATGAGTTCCATGCTGCTGTGTCCTCACTAAAAAGTGATGAGCTCAGGAAGTTGTCTGGAGTCAATGAGCGAGGGAATGGGCTGAATTTGTGAAAACTGAGATGAAAAGACATTCTCATCTAATTTACAAATAGTGCTGCACAAGCTTGAAGGATAATGTTTGAGTTTATGATATGTGGATGGAGACACCATAATAAGAAGGAAAAACAGGTAAGGGGTGAAAATAATCAATACAGTGACCCTATTAAGAAAATCAAAGTAGATTAAAATTGTCCTAATGTGATTGCCTTCCGAGCAATCATAAACGTAATTACTAAATATGAGACCAAATTTACGGTCGGCCTTTCCATCTGTTTATGCTACTATAAAAGTTTACATCCCAATATAAGAGAGTGTGTTTCCTGTAACTCAGTCTTTGATTCCAGCCATGGCAGGGAGTGTGTATTAATTAACTTAACACTGTGCTGTAAATACATTTGAGTGTCCCAAAGTCATTATAGCATCATCAGCTGCAAATGGAGAGTGTATTTTATCAATTAAAAAGTGTATTGAGGGCTAAATGCATTGGCCCGTGGGATGCCCTTAACCCTTAATCTAATCTAATAACCAATAACATTTAAAACCATAATATTTACATCCGCCTTGGGTGCAGGAACTTTCAATAAACTGTAACACTAACATCGCACAACTCCTTAAAGGTGAGTGAAAAGTCAGCAAAGTTTTCTTTCTCTTGAGAAGTTAATCAAACAAATGCAAAGCTGCTTCTTTGGGTGTCATTTTGAAACATGTCACCCTGAGACTTCGGTGTGATTATCAAATGCAACAATGACAAGAACAAACATATTTAGTTTGAGATACTATAGACCCCACTATATAATAGACTACCATACTATAGATGACTACTATAAACTGTGCTGTGTAGACTATAGTCTATTGTACTATCGGCTGTAGTACAGACTGTAGACGAATAGAAGAAAACCGATTACACTAACTAGCTCGCAAATGGATTGATTACCAGAAAAGAAGACTTGACTACCACGTTGAATGCACTTATTGTAAGTCCCTTTGGATAAAAGCTATAATGGAACCCTGCCAATATTCAATATTAAATTGATCAATCACCAAGTTACCCTATACACATACCAGCCATGCACGTGTAGTGACCACTCCACACCTCCCCATGGTCTTTGCTATGGCTCAGGCTTGACAGGACTGTTTGACCAGCTTCAACCTCTCTCCATACACAAAGCACACAGCTCTCTCCTCTTTGAATGTAGAGAGTCTCTGTACATTGCCACTGTGGAAGTAGTTGTATGGATCCAGACCTTTGTAGGCTATAATTGCCTCCCTGGTGTATAAACACTCTCTCTAATAAATAAAACAAGAGGTCCGGATATTTCCCCCCTGGAAAATGTAAGATATAGATGTGAACAATCGCTAACATCCTTGTTGAACGGATCGGGTAAGGAGCTTAAACCACATGCTAATTTTCATGTATATATTTATGTTCTTTGATAGACTACTATACTAGAGACTACTATACTATAGACTGTGCTATAGACTACTATACTATAGACTGTACTATAGACTACTATACTATAAACTGTACTATAGACTAGAGACGACTATACTATAGACTACTATAGTCTATAGCGGTGTTTCTCAACTGGTGTGTCGCGACCCAAAAAGTGGCTCGCAGACTTGTTCTGAATGGGTTGCAGAGTGAGTTTTAATGCAAAAAAGTACCCAGACTTTGAAACTCTTATCAGGAGTAAATCACATCCCAAACTATTAGCTTCCCCAAATACCTGTTAAGTGAAAACAGTTTGTTTTGTAGGTCTACTCAGAGAGATTATCATATTATGTGTGTAGACACAGTTATGCAGTTATGATAATTTTATTCATATTCACCAGGATCAGCAGCAGTTGTAATGTTTATACTCATCAGTTTATTAATCAGTATCAGTTTGTTATTGTAGAGTTATCGAAGAAGAATTGTAGAGTAATGTGCTCTGAATGCAGGGAGGAAAATATTTGTTTATTTTATGTTAAAAAAAGTTATAATGAATACATTTTCTTGGTTTGAATTATATAAAAGTGGGCCGCAATTTGGGATGGAGCGTGAGATCGACAGGCGGATCGGGCGGCGTCTGCAGTGATGCGGTCGCTCAACCGGTCCGTCGTGGTGAAGAGAGAGCTGAGCCAGAAGGCGAAGCTCTCGATTTTGCCGGTTGATCTACGTTCCAACCCTCACCTATGGTCATGAGCTTTAGGTAGTGACCGAAAGAACGAGATCGCGAATACAAGCGGCTGAAATGAGTTTCCTTCGCAGGGTGGCCGGCTCAGCCTTAGAGATAGGGTGAGGAGCTCGGACATCCGGGAGGGACTCAGAGTAGAACCGCTGCTCCTCCACATCGAGAGGAGCCAGCTGAGGTGGTTTGGGCATCTGGTTAGGATGCCTCCCGGACGCCTCCCTGGGGAGGTATTTCGGGCATGTCCAACCGGGAGGAGACCTCGGGGTCGACCCAGGACACGCTCGAAATACCTCCCCGGCTGGCCTGGGAACGCCTCGGGATTCCCCCGGAAGAGCTGATGGAAGTGGCAGGGGAGAGGGCTTCTTGGGCTTCCCTGCTGAAGATGCTGCCCCCGCGACCCGGACCCGGATAAAGCGGAAGACGAC
>CABFOS010062674.1:17912-29762 GCA_900660315.1 Diretmoides pauciradiatus | reverse complement strand
TTTCTCTCTCTCTCTCTCTCTCTCTCTCTCTCTCTCTCTCTCTCTCTCTCTCTCTTTCTCTGTCTCTCTCTCCCCAACTCTATAAACTCGGGGGTAAAGCTGCAGAGCCCAGCACTACTCAACAACAACCCTATCTCATTAACAATGGCCAAAGCTCGCCAATATATACAACTCATCAGCTGAGTGTGTGTGTGTGTGTGTGTGTGTGTGTGTGTGTGTGTGTGTGTGTGTGTGTGTGTGTGTGTGTGAGAGAGAGATGGGTTCTCTCTGTTGATGCATCTGCTACAATCACTAGTCAGCCCTTTATCTAAATGTTGCCTGTTTGTCCTGAGTTGTTTCTCTGGTGTAGCTAACTGCTGCTAAAATAAAATAAAAGAGTGTAATTTATTTTTGAAGAAATCTGTTCAGGGTCTGTAGATGGGCACTCCTTGACTCTTGAAATTCACCAAACAAGTGCTTAAAGGTCACTGAAAAGTCCTTAAATCTGATGTTCAAGTGAGTATGGGAACCCTAAAACAGCTCTGTATTTTGTATTTTACAAGGGTATACACCTGAAATTCATACCGCAAAATAAATTAATTGGGAATTTAGCCAGAACATGCTCTCAAAACCCTCATTACTTCTCAGATTTATAAGCACCCCTGTCTGTGTTTCACCCTTTACTAATAAAGGACAGTAGAACAGAGAGGTATTGTTAACATCAGCAGCCCTATCATGGTAAGTTTGGGTTTTTAGTAGTTAGTTATTTTTACCCCCGGAAGCATTTTCCTCTGCTGATAGATTATGTAGACCTACCCATCTAATACATTTTTCCTGGGAAACACAGGCTTAATCTTCTATCCTTTAATGGGGCTAAATGCAACACCATCTCACTGTCCTGCTTGCTGTTGACATAACTTCAGAGTTAAGCTGATAACATTGAGGTTACTGTCGTGCAGAGGGGCAAAAAACTGTTTGCTTTGTGTGTGCGACAGCCTATTGTGTGCAGTTAAAGCAGGCAGTGTTGCTGAGTAGCCATGTGGAGTGGTATCTCACAGTCACGATAGGGTTGTGTTGCTAAAAGTTAGGTTATACTATTTAGTCTACTCTACTAAATTATATACTTTTTTTTAATTCACCACTGAATATCCACATACAGACTAAAAACCCTGGGTTGTATGAATCTGGATGATCTAGCCCAGTTTGACAGTCAACTGCAGCTGTCTCTGGCTGCCTGGGGCTACTACTACGAAGACTACATCAAACTGTCTACTGGTGTGAAGGTCCTCCAGACCTCCAGGGGGAGCCGCGACCAGGACTACGAGATCCGGCTGGTGCACAGCCTTGCGGAGAGGCGTCTGAATGAGAAGTGGTCAGTTGGTGAGTGCCTGATAATTTCTCTCCTTTTTAAAGGGTCTTAGATCAGGTCAGTTGACAAGGCTGTGTAGAACCGAGCGGCATCTACTGTACTGTAAGATAAAATACACAGTCGTCAATCACAGTCACAAATATTGTTGCTAAGAGAGTTGCAGATAATCTGAAGAAATAACTAAGTGCTGCAACAAAAAAAAGCTATGTGTTGCTCCAAGGTTGCTTATTCATTTCCTGTTATTGCCTAGCTTCTGCTTGTGAGTTTTTCTCTCGCTCACACACACTAGCCAACATATATTTGGCCTTTTCACTGCATATTGTTGTATTACAGCATTCCTGCGGAGAACAACCAAATCCTCGTCTCATTGTTATTCTTGCAAACATTACATAACGTCACATTTGTTCGTCACCGTACATGTTTAGCCGAAAGTTAATGCAGCTACATAGTTCTTGTGGTCACTGATTTATTGTCATGGGGAATCGAGATCTGTCTTGTGCTACTTGCATAGCAAAGTTTTAAATCAGCCTGTCAATGTTTGTAACTAGTCCACTTGAGCAGTATGGAAGTTCATTTCCCACTTGGGTGTGTCAAAAGGAGTTACATCAGTTTAAAGTTAACCTGCAGCTTCAGAAAAGGGTGTGTATAGTCTGTGTTCATATCATTCATCTTGTATGACTATGTCTTTCAGCGGGAGCTCTCATATTTGGCTGTACTGTGGCGCTGTGCTTCTTGATAAGGGACCTCATGTTTTACGTGATTGGTGAGTTCTCCGATAGCTGTTTGTATTAGGGGATAGGCTGGTTACTGGGTTTTGAATTACAAGTGCCTCTGTGTCTTATTGTTGCCTTTCCCGCAAGCATCTTACTCTGATGTGGTGCCACTGGCTTCCCAAATTGTTTTGTTATTTATTTGCCCCAAATTTTGTCCCAAAAACTTTTGTCAAACTTTAATCATTGGTTTTCTCTAAACATTTTCTCTCAACTAATCACTGGATGTACTAGTTTCAAAATCAAATAAATAGCTTGCAGTTATTGTTAACACATGTACCAACCATCTCTCTCTCTCGCTCTCGCTCTCGCTCTCGCTCTCGCTCTCTCTCGTTCGCTCTCTTTTGCAGGTGGAATTACTGTTTCCATCATAGCGTTTGTCTTTACCATCAAGTTCCTCTGTGAGCTTGCAGCGAGGGTGGTCAGCTTCCTGCAGAATGAGGACCCAGGGCGACGCGGTGACCGTAGCATTTACGATTATGTCCGGGGCAACTACCTGGACCCACGTTCCTGCAAGGTGTCGTGGGATTGGAGGGACCCACAGGAAGTGGGCCAGACTATGAGCTTCAGAGTACAGGTGACAGTCTTCCCTAATGCAATCTTGGAACCCAGAGGCTCAATCGGTCTGATGACCGCTCGAGCCTCTGGGAGCAACAGCCACTAGTTTAGGGTTATCCGGTCTAGCCAGGATATCTGGATAACAACTTCCTTTTCCAGGCGCCGGTTAGTTTTTAGTTTTTACGGTCATTTTTCCCCCCGACCCGGACCCGGATAAGCGGAGGACAACGAGACGAGACGAGACGGTCATTTTTTTATATTAAACTTTTGCCATACCCTGTCGGCAAGCAAGCTAACACATCGCATTTGTCAAGCAAATACGTTAAACAAAGCAATCAGACTATAAAACGACCTGCGGATAACGACTGCCGACAGGGTATGGCAAAAGTTTGATATAAAAAAATGACTGGATCCACTGGCTAGACCGGATAACCCAGACACAGTGGGAATTGCCCCCAGAGTCTACTATCATTATCGATAATAGACTCGGGGTTCCCAGATTGTCCCTAATGTGTCCTAGCTAAAGATGTTCCTCTTTTAGTCTAATTAACTTGCCTAAAAACACCCCAAAAATAGTCAGTTGGCATACATTCAGAAATTGGAAATTGACTAATGCTTAACAGGGACGATTAGACCCACATCATAAAAATGTCCATGACATCAATGTTGACTTATACTGTCGTATTGCATCCAACTGTGTTCGACCTCTGTCTTCTCAGCTGTTCTATAAAAATGGCCAGCCTTTCCCTGCCCATCGGCCTGTGGGATTGAGGGTCAACATCACCCACATCGAATTGGCTCTGGACATCCCTGTTACACAGGAGGTCCTGCAAGAGCCGGAGTCCAACGTAGTCAAAGTGACTTTCACAGTACGCAAGGCCGGACGCTATGAAGTAGCCGTCAAACTGGGTGGCCTCAACGTGGCCTACAGCCCCTACTATAAGATATTCCAGCCAGGTATGATAAACTACTGTATGTGTTGTAGATCCTGCACATATCTTGTAATGCAGAATGATTAATTTGTCTAATTATTTCATTACACTTTCCTTGGTGTTCCTTCCCCCCCGTAATGAATAATGAATTGAATTTGCTCTTGATTGATGGTGACTGCCAGTGTTGGCTAGATTTTCCCAATGCTTCAGGAATGATCCTGAATGAAAACATGAACAACAAAAGACTTACAATACAATCATTTATGTTGACAAAATGCCAATCAAGTCAATACCAATCACAAACTGAGCTGCGTTTGTTTTTCTCCATACTTTTTGTTGTTTATATCCTTCACAGCTTTGACCAATTTAACTTGATGAGTTCTGAAGTGGTCACTTTGCGCCAAAGCTATCTATCCTCTGTGTTGAACAAAGCTATTATTTATCAGTGTTTATATATGATTTGCAAACAAATTTCACATTATATATTACGTAAATTAAACAAGATCCTTACCGATGTTGACTGAATGTATTTCTCTCATTCTGTCCATTTCAGGTACGGTTGTCCCATCCAAAACTAAGATAGCCTACCACTTTTCTACCCTAGTCCTAACTAATGGCCAGCAGCACACTCTGCAGATTGAGCCCAGGGACGAGTATGGAAACCCCACCAGTAATTCCACCTCTCTCATAGATGAGGCCAACTACAGCGTCCACGTACACTCTGTAAGGGAATAAAGCCCTTTTCTATCATCCATCATACTTGGATTTGAACATTGGTTTCCTGATTATGACTGTAAAAGTTGAAGCCAGCATGCATTTTCATCCTTCTGTTACTAATTGTGCAATCATGTCTTTATACCAACGCAATTTCTTAGCAATACTAACTCCATTCTGTCTTCTCCTATTCTTCCAGCTGGGCACAGTGGATGATGACAGTCTGGAGGAGTACTACAGTAAATCAGTTTCATCTAACAAGCAGCAGTGCCAGGTTCTGCTGAAACTGACCCTGAGGAAGAGGGGCTGCTTCAGGGCTCGCATCTCCTACAAGGACCAGCCACTCAGCAACGGGGAATTTGACATTATAGTTCTCAGCGGTGAGCAGCCTATACATGCAGGGGTGCAGATGGGGGGGCCAGTAGTTTTTAGCTGGGTTGTTGGTCATTTTATGATTGTGTGCATATTTTTCTGGATGAAAGGATGAAAGCATTTTTTCAAAGTGCTTTTATCCATCCTATTTCTACGTTTATCTCCATCCAATACTCATTTACGCTTGGTTGCAGAGAACGAGAAGAACTGTGTGGAGAAGAACGTGTCCACTCCAGGAATCAGCATTTACTTTGAGGCATACCTCTACAGCAGTGGGAACTACAGCAGCTCCTCCTGGCAACTACCGGCCTCCGCCCTGCTGGCTCCCCAGAGAAGGCCTTCCATGGGAGATGAGGAAGAAGAGCACGACTCTCCCGTGGAGGGCCAGCCCGAGAAGGTCAAGAAACCAAAAAAGGTCTACTGTTACATATCGCCAAAGGTAGGCGGACAGCATAATGGGTTGGTTTGGGTTTTTTGATTTGCCAATCTTGAAGACAATCAGAGATCTTGTATTTGAAAAAAGAAAATGCCACAACATGGGTTAATTTAAGGTGTTTTGATGTTGACTAGTATTTTTTTCTGTCACACAGCAACTATCCGTGAAGGAGTTCTACCTGAAAATTATTCCGTGGCGCCTTTTCACCTTTCGAGTATGTCCAGGGACCAAGGTAAGTGTTGGCCGTGGAGATCCATGTAGAACAGACATGCTGTAATTTGCATTAGGCTCAGGTGGCCTTAATCTTCTGCCCTCCTCTCAGTTCACCTACCATGGTCCTGACCCCATTCACAAGTACCTGACCCTAGTGGTAGATGATGGGATACAGCCTCCTGTGGAGCTTAGCTGCAAAGACAGGAACATAATGGCTGCCACATTCATTCGCTTCCTGCACAAGAACATTGGTTAGTTTGATTCTAATGTCGACATAATCAGAATAATAATAAAGGACATTATAATTACCTTGCTTTAGTTTGGTGGAGAATGTTAGGGTAATTTGTTGGCGTTGTCCATAGGTGGCTCTGAAACGTTCCAAGACAAGGTGAGCTTCTTCCAGCGTGAACTCAGGCACATCCACTCCAAGAGACCTCGCACCAAGACCTGCCTAAAAATCACACGGCACTCGATTCTAGATTCAGTGAGTGTTTTCCATTCTGAACACAACAGTGCTGCTGAAGTGAAACTATTTCCTTCCTGCATTAAAAAATGAGCATGTCATCTTGATGTCCCTTCTATCTTCAATCTTTGCATTCCCTCTTGTTCTTGCTCAGTCCCTGAAGGCCACCAGGAACTTCTCAGTGTCCGACTGGAGTAAGAACTTCGAGGTGGTGTTTCAGGATGAGGAAGGTTGGTTAAACATCTCAGTAGAATTGAGTTGTCATCAGGGTGTCTGAAATAGTCTTGAAATGTCTAAACTCAAGGTCTTTAAACATAGCATGTGACATTCCTCCACAGCTCTGGACTGGGGAGGCCCTCGCAGGGAGTGGTTTGAGCTGATTTGTAAGACCCTGTTTGACACCTCCAACCAGCTATTCACACGTTTCAGTGACAACAACCAGGGCCTTGTAAGTTAGTCCCCCTTATCGCCATAATTAAAGTAACTTGATGCTGCTGTGCTTATTTTATATGTTAGTAAATGACTGAAAATGAAACTCCCTTCTCCAGGTGCACCCAAACGCTGACCGCCCGCCCCACCTGCGTCTGAAGATGTACGAGTTTGCGGGCCGCGTCGTAGGGAAGTGCCTGTACGAGTCTGCTCTGGGTGGGGCCTATAAACAGCTGGTCCGGGCTCGCTTTACACGCTCCTTCCTGGCCCAGATCATTGGCCTCAGGATGAACTACAAGGTATGGAATACAGTACATTCCCATGGAGAAGACTTACTCATAGGAAGTTGGATTGAAGGCCGCTCTTTCATTGTTTACCTTCTGGTGTCAGCTGGTCTGTATCATCACTGTAGCATTACTCACAAAATGAAATAAATAATGCCAAGAAACAAATCAGGTTTCTTGGCATTATGTATTTCATGGAGAACTAGCCAATGTGTTTTGCTGTTTATCCAACTTACTAAAATTTCAAAGCTGAGCTCTAAAGCCGACTCAATCATCTTTTTTATCCTTCCACTGAGAAGATGAAATGCCATGTTTATTTAAAAAACGTCATTTTCCTGTTTTCATTTATTTCATGGGCAGTACTTTGAGACGGACGACCAGGAGTTCTACAAAACCAAAGTCTGCTTCATCCTAAACAATGACGTGAGTGAAATGGACCTGGTGTTTGCCGAGGAGAAGTACAGCAAGTCGGGACAGCTGGAGAAGGTGAGGCAACGCTTTGGAAATGACCTGCCCTTTTTTATCCCTGATGTCATTTCACAGCAGATAGGAGCAACAAACCAAACAAAAGAAACCACATTGCTTATTTGGCGAGCAACTCATTCGTCTTAAAGAGGTGAGAGTGTTGAGTTTAAATGAATAACAAAATGTGATTGAAGATGGGCAAGTAGAATTTGGAGTCCACGGCCGCGTTCAAAAGTGTGTGGCAGCTAAACATAGATTCCCCATGTATTTTGAGGCTGTAAATGGTTTTACACTTATAACTTTGTTGTATGAGTAAACATGAGTAAACATGTATTTTTTAAATCTTTTTTTATTCATCAGTTTCAGAAATCTTTTCCATCTAGAAGTTAAAACTCTTCAAGAATGTCAATACGTTCTTGGCAGACTACAATATATGTTCTCATCTGTCAGAGAATGAAAACGCTGCTTCCGTCGTGCCCATCATAGCCCATTCCTTTAGACCCAATACAATTATAGTTTGCTGTATACAACTTTGTTTAATGTTTGATTATTTCTTTCGGTTATTCATACGCTGAGCCACGTTCTCTTCCAGGTGGTGGAGCTGATATCAGGTGGAGCCCAGATTGCTGTCACCAATGAAAACAAGATGCATTATCTCAACCTGCTGGCCCAGTATAGGCTGGCCAGCCAGGTGAGAGACGAGGTGGAACACTTCCTTAAAGGTAAGCAAACCGTAGCGCAGCTGGTATGTTACATTTAATCTGCTGTGAGATCTCTGGGAATGAGCATGCAACCAGATTAACCTCTTGATCAATTGCAGGTTTGAACGAACTGGTTCCAGAAAATCTACTAGCCATATTTGATGAGAATGAGTTGGAGGTATGTTTGATGTCTGCTGTTTAAAACCAAATCAAAACACTACAGAATGGCGATAACTGTTACTAATTGTATATTTTCCTTAGCTGTTGATGTGTGGCACCGGGGATATAAACGTGCAGGACTTCAAGGCTCACGCCGTCATTGTCGGAGGGTCGTGGCACTTCAGAGAGAAGGTAAGACGTGTCATGGAAATTCCCTCTACTTATGTCGTCTTGTAACTATGAGGCATTGATGGAGATGTCTAAGCTGTTTTTCTGTTGTCACAGGTAATGAAGTGGTTCTGGGCGGTGGTGTCCAGCTTCACCCAGGAGGAATTGGCTCGTCTGCTGCAGTTCACCACAGGCTCCTCCCAGCTCCCCCCTGGGGGCTTCAACACGCTCTGCCCCTCCTTCCAGATCATCGCTGCGCCCACACACAGCACCTTGCCCACTGCACACACCTGGTGAGTAGGAACACACTTGCAGATCCACGTACGTATAGATCTTCTCACAGGAACGCTAAAGATCTGACTCCGTGGTCTTTCTATCTCTCTAGTTTTAACCAGCTGTGCCTCCCTACCTACGACTCCTACGAGGAGCTGCACAAGATGCTGAAGCTGGCCATCAGTGAGGGCAGTGAGGGCTTTGGCATGCTCTGAGTCGCCCACTCCTTCTCCGGAGCTCTCCACCGTTGGCACTGTGGTTCCACTCAGACAAGGGGAGACCAGCAGTGCCCTCTCCACTGCCCTGGCTCCTCTGCACCTGCTTTGAACAGTGGGCATCTCTCAGAGAATCATCCAGACTACCCATGATTCTCTTTCAGGGTGAGAGGGCGTTACAGGAAGTCCTAGAAGGCTGTGTTGGAAATGGGACATGTTCAGATGAATCCTAGTGCTATGTATATATGATATTGTGCTTTTGTAAAAAGAAAACTATGAACTGCTGAAAAAAAATGCTAGGTTTGGGCTAGTTTTATTTTGTTGATGCTAAAGTTTGCTTAGTTTTATACGTTTGAGAGACAAAATGGCACTAGTATGAGGGCCTTGAGTATTGGTGTATAATTGTAATAATGTTCTTTATTTGCATTTTGCAAGCTGAGAAACACGTAAGTGCAACAGCAGCGTACATGTGGATGAGCTGCACATCTACAGCACTTTGGCCTTAATCGATCAGGGACTGGTGTGTATGTAAATATATAATGTCACTTTTATTTCAGTACATGTACATACTTGTGTATATATATATATATAGGTTTTCATCATGTTACCTTGATTTGATATTTCAAGAGAAGGGACTTCATATTGATTTCTTTATTGTTATGCGCTTAATGGGTTGAGAGTTTATATATTATCATTTCTATACACTTTGATTGGTCAGAGACGGGTGGGTTTTTAATAGAAGCCAAGCGATTTATATTGTTTATATACATTTTAACTTATTGTGTCTTGAAAGAAGTTTGTGTTGACCCCATACTGTTTAAGATATGTTGATTGACTGGAGCGGTAAGTGTTTCTGTTACGTCTTCTAAACCTGCCTTATTCACGCCCTTTGCCTCTGATTGTATCCGGAGAGGTGCATAGTCAACCAACAACAGTAATATTAAGACATTACTATTAATATTCGTACACGCAGGGGTCATTTGAGATGTATCAATTGGATGTAGATGTTGGGAGCAGCCCAGTGCACACAGCTTTGTTATATATACTGCGTGCTTTTTACTATCAGTTTTCATCCACAGCCTTTTATGGGTTTACCTCAGAATCTCCTAACGTCACCTATGCATCCTCTAACACAGGTGTATATTTATGCACGTGTATGCCAACCCATACATATACAATTTGTTGATAGCTGCCTCCTCCCTGCGCTGACTGTGCAACCTTAATCGTCTAGTCAAACATCTTTACAAACTTCAGTATACTAAAGTAGGATGTCAATGGAGAATATTCCCTATGTTTTTTTTCTTTGTATTGTAAAAAAAATATTTATTTTTAATGAGCATATCTGTTAGTGTTGTCAATATCCTGAGCCAACAGAATTGTTTTTTCCCGTTCATAATTGTGTAGCAAGTCCTTTGCCGTTGCAGAGTTTACATATTCATTGGTTAGCCATGTGTACTGGCGTGCTGGCCAGGCAGAATGTGTTTAGAACATTTAGGAACAGGCATATTTGTTGCTTGCCACTGGAGCATAAAGAAAATATTGTTATGCGAAGTTCTGCACAATAATATTTATCTCAAGTCCTCAAAGAGCACTCGGAATGCAATTCCACTTCTCACATTTTACTCACAATCGTCAGTGAACAGTCAAACTCGGCCACCAAGAGATTTAACAGAGGACACTTGAACGGGACGCAGATGTTCTGTTATTGACAGTATTTGTTGCTGCAGGTTGGGGTTACGTGCATGCAGCTCACAGTTCAGAGCCAATGCATTGTTCCCTTGAGATGTGACGAGCTTTCTCTTGTCATCTGCTTTTGCCTCAGATGGCCTTTTTACACTGTACTAAGAGATTTGTGAGATGGTTTATGGAACTATGTTAGTTAGGGTTGTGTAATAGATAAGAAATGTGATAAATGTGTAATTAAAAAAACCCTTATGTTCTCTTACGGAAAGTTAAGTCATGTTTACCGATGGCAAACGTGCTTTTCATGGGAGTCAGCTGAAATACCTATTACATGTGCGTTAGTTGGAATCCAATTAGATATGGTCATGGAGTGCAGATGTGAAAGGTCTGTCTTGTGGTTTTATGTGTCCTTGTTTAGATAGTGTTAAGCCGTTCATGAGCACCTACTGCTCTCCGTCTTTCATGTTGGGGATGGTTTCTGATGGTTTCTAAAGATCTGTGTTGGTCTGGGTATGATTTGGAATTTTTAACATTGTAAATATTGTGAAAGAGTTGCCTATGACTTGTTTTTTTTATTTATAAAATGGCAAGCTCTCGGCCGCTAATGAAGAATGTCTGAGATTCTCTGCCCTGCAGGTCCTTTGTTTATGGGAATAAAAAAAAAACGATGGACTCAATTTAATCTTGTATTACTTTGTGCTTCATATTTAAATTACATCACACTGTGGATATTGCTCAAATAAATTACACACCCTTGCTATCAGCCAAATCTCTTGAAAAAAATCCAGGAGATATGCGCCCGACCAATGTTATGGTGTCAGATCAATGTGTGTAGAGCTGCTCTATAATTAACATTGCAAAACTGTGACGTGGAGATCGATGACCATACAAACCAGTGGTTCTCAAATAGGGTCCGGAGACCTTGAGAGGGTTCCAGTGGGTTCCCAGCAGAAGAGATTTAGCTTACTTTGATAATATTGCCTTCACTCACTTTAAATTAGCACTAGGAGAGACTGTATAAATACATTCTGATGTTTCTGATTCTAGTGTTATCTGCTCACTTACAGTACATACAGACGGGTCTCACATGGGGCTCACTGGGATAAAACCTTTATCAAATGTGGGTCTGGTGCTTGTATTGGTAACATTTTTATTATCATTAAAATGTTTATTTGTATGCAGTTTGCATTTAGATTAAACCAACAGGGAACGGTACAACATTTGTGTTAAGCCACTTTGGGCTGTTCATCTCACCTGCACAGATTATTGATTGCATCTTTCTATGTTTTTATCACTCTTTTCTCTGTTTCTCTGCTTTACCCCTGTGTATATGAAGAAACACCTAAATAAAGGGACAACATTCAATGATTTTTCAAGGATCGATACAGTTCCATCCAGTTTATCCTCTTATAAGATTGCATGGCCTTTTAGACACAAGGGGGCAGTGCCTGTACATTAACTTGTTGGTAGGGGGGAACATACAGCCTCTTCTGTTGAGGTCCCCCTGGACAGTTTAGCAGGCACATTATGAGAGTCTTGCCTATCTTCAGCTGATCCACCACACCTAGCATCTTCAACACCGAGTCTGAATGGGCTAGAGATGGATCCCCCCCTCCCATCCATTACACACATTTCTCATTTATTGACCCAGCCAGTTGAAATGCATC